>JAOEHY010052119.1:0-21965 GCA_025447955.1 Psilopsiagon aurifrons
TCAGAAAGTCCTTGGTCAGACCAAACATTACTGAGCAGCAACTGAAAACATTGGTGTTATCAGTGCTGTTCCCAGGCCAAAAAGTCAAAACCACATCACTGCACCAGCTACCAAGAAGGAGAAACATGACTGCTACTGCTGAGCCCAGGACAGATTTTTCACCTTGAAGTGTTTTAAATATTCAACTTTGTAGCCACAGGGTAGGAACCAGTATTCAAAAAGGTCCAAACATATATCCTTTGGAGGAAAGTGTAGTCTGAAATGCACCCTACTCATCTAGCCATCCATTGCTGCAGAAGAGAGTTATTCAGTCATAGAGATAACTAGTCAAAGAGTGTTGCTTTGAGCAATGAAAATTGATTGTCCTTGAGACTTTGTTCTCAATCATGTAATTTACACTCTTACTAATAATATCCCATCCTTCCGGAACTTAGGCTATGGCATAAATGGAGGATAAACATAAAAAGTGGTTACGTATTGATATAGTTGAAGAATCACAGCTATTATTGTCAAGAGATTTAAATATGCCTGAGCAATGCCTTTGGATTTTATTGAAACTGTTTAAGAAAGTCTATTTTTTTTTCTTCTTTTTATTTTTTCTTTCTTTATTCAGTGCTAGAAGGAGAATGTCTAACACAGATTCTCTGTTCCTCTTCATGTGCAACTTTTTGCTTTTATGTAGCCACTTTTTTCTATTATTTTCCTAAACAGGACAAACAGAGGGAAAGAAAAAAAGAAAAAAACGGGGGAGAGGAGGGGAGGAAAAGACAAAAGTAATCACACAGTACAGAATGAAATGATCAGCCCTCTGGTGTTTAAAGAGGACTGTAAAGGAAAATGAGAGAAGAAATAATGAAGATCAGGTTCAGTAGCCTTGCATTGTATAATAACTCCAAAATGAAATTGAAGTTATCAGAATGATCATATAGAAGGAGATAAGCTGTAACCAAAATCTTATACATCAGTGTCAATTCAGTATCTGAAGTGAAAGTGCAAAACTTAAGCAATGAGAATTTCCTAAGAATGAACTGATCCTTGCAGTGCAGTAGTGTAATCCATATAAGTTATATGAACTATCATTTCTGTACTTTCTAGACCTCAGAGCAACTGCATATTCAGCTATCTCTATTCAGATTCAATCATAAAATTACTATAGGGAGTGAAAGAGGAATGGACTTTTAATCAAATTTCCAGATGTCTCATGATGGTTGAATTTCATAGCAGATCAAATTGTGTTTTATTTATTTATCTACAGATCTAAAGCAGTTACAGACTTCTTATTTCCATAGTCCTTTCTCTCCACACTGCTTGAAATGGTTCTGTGTTTGGGCTGGAGAAGGCAGCTTAAAAAGTCCCTTATTTAAGAGGAATCCCATAGAACAACTTCTTTCAATAAAATGTTGCTCATGCACTAAGACTGTACTTCTGTCAGCACCTGTAAACATCTGACTCTTGAACACTGAGGAATTTGGGATCCTGCTCATCAGGGAATCTATCATCTCCTTGGCATATCTGTAAAAAGGAGCAACAGTTCAAGTATTTTCTAAGTGTGCTTCCTGGTTCTGTACACAGCTTAAGTACATTTTCCAACTTCCTTCTGGAGTCAGTGAATCAGTTATTGGTGGTCCCTTGTGATATTTGGAAAGTAGCTACTTGGGCACTTATGTGATAAACAAGAATGTGCTGCTTTGCAAAGGTTCATTATTCATTATCACTATTAATATCGGGCTGATGATGGCATTGCTACTCTGCTTTCATACAAGTGGCTAGTACTTCCCAGCTATTATTCACAGAATTATTTCTGTCCTCAGACACATGTATTGCAAACATTTTTTCACATTATCTAATAACTGATGCTCTAATTTTCAGGTCATGGGCTCCAGATGAGGCTACAGATTGTCTGTCTAGTAGGGCAAATCTATATATTCTCTGTATTGCAAACAGTCAATACGCATTAGGTTAGAGAGAATGAGAACAGAAGGATGCATTGTAGTTTAGCCTCATGGTGGTGGTGAGAAAAATAGGGAAATACAGTGTAGGCAAGGACAGTGAATATAATTTAATAAATACATATTTCCAGGGCATGATTCTTTTGCTCTGTTTTAGTGATACTCATTACCATGAGACATGTTACACACCAGAAATATCAATATCTCTCCATTGGCTATGAGGATATTTTTGGGTCATTATCTGTGTCCTGGTCATCTGAAATAAATTTAGAAAAAGAAATTAACACTATCTGTCCTTTGTTGCCTGGAAGCTAAGACACTCAGGAAAAAGTTTGGAATCTAATATTTCCCTGGAAGACTTTACATTACATAGGTCTTATTATAATATGCATTGGCTGATGAGAATTGAAACAAAAGAAACAAAATTTTTCACATAGTGTGTCCATGGAAAGGTAAAGGGGGAACTGAGAAAAACTTTTGTTCTACTGTTTGGGAATTAATTACCAGCCTCTTCCTGGTGAATAAGCAAAGAGTTATTAGGCAACATGAAGCACAAGAAATTAATTCTAGATAGAATGAAATTACAAATAAAGCCAGACAAAAATATTTTGAGTCTTCCGAATATGAATAGTTGGTGGGAGAAAGGATGCATTATATATTTTTAATATTTTTTTTACATCTAAAGAAAGTGTTCAGGGAAACAAATAAGATAAAACTTCTGGTTTGCATTGGTATAATGAGAGTGGTTAGGGCCAAAGCATGAATTGGAGAAAACGAAAAGAATTTTGTTTCAGGAAGTACTGGTGGAATGGAGATTTTTCTCAATGTTTAGCATCTCTGTGTTTTTAAGCCATCATCTTTAATCTGTCCTTTAGTACCTAACCCAATGCCAGTTTAGGTACTGATTTATTGGGGTTTTTTTATTTTTTTATTTTTTTTTTTAATTTTTGGAAGTCTACATGTGAATTCTGTGTATACAACAAATAAATGCTCAAATGGGGGGTTTTGCACACTTGCATAACTACTTCTAGTGTCTAGCACAGTCAGAAGTTCAGCTTAAAGAGTTTATCACTCTTTTTATTAATCATGGCCACATTACAACTCTATTATTTTAAACACAAGAAGTAGAAAATTGTTTCTGTGCCTATGTAAAATATAAATTTAAGAAAAGAAATTCTGATTATTATTTGCTCAATGCCAATTTGACTCCATGCTTTTAAATAACTTTCCATTCCACATTACTTGGAATGATTTCTGCATTGTTACTAGAAAACCAGTGTTTTAAAGTCCCTTATTGAAAAATACCAACTGGGAGTGTGATGTACTCTTTTATATCTGTTATAAAGAGTTTGTATTTTCATCTTCAAATACGACATTACTACAAGACTTATCCTAACAAGCTGAATAACTAATGTCATACTTCATGTTTATTGCTGCCTGCATAAATTTGAATTAGGAAGTTGTATAAATGTTCAAGAAACTACAGTATTAGGACAATAACAATTAAATACTGTTGTGGTTTAAGTCCAGCTGTAAATCAGCCACACAGCTTGTTAGCTCCCCCACTTCCTCCTCCAGCTTCCGGAAGGATGTGGAGGAAAATCGAAGCAATGTAACTTCTACGGATTGAGATAAGTACAGTCCAGTAACTAAAGTATAACACAGATCACTACTGCTACCACCAATAATAATAAGGATAAGGGAAATAACAAGGGAAGAGAATACAACCGCTCACTACCTGCTGACCAATACCAAGCCCAACCAAGCAGTGATCTTACCCTTCTGGGTAACTGCCTCCAGTTTTTACATCCTGGGCATGACGTACTGTGGTATGGAATACCTCTTTGGCTAGTTTGGGTCAGGTGTCCTGTCTATGCTTCCTCCTGGCTTCCCCTCCTCCCTGGCAGAGCATGAGACTCAGAAAGTCCTTGGCCAGACTAAACATTTGAGCAGTAACTAAAAACATTGGTGCTATCAGCACTGTTCCCAGGCCAAAAGACAAAACCACAGCACTGCACCAGCTAACAAGAAGGAGGAAAAATGGCTGCTACTGCTGAACCCAGGGCAAAACCTGCTAATGCAATTATAGTCCAGTTATCTCTTTAAACTAAAAGAGTTCTTCATTATTAGAAAAAAAAGAATTTCTATGAAACTGCAAGAAAGCTTCTCCCAAAGTTCTTGTAAGGCGGCTCTGTTCATCAGTATATAAAGTTAAATCAAGGCTATTGCTTTCTCAGTTAAAGCATTTAGTGAATAGTAGAAAGCATGTTTTAGAACCACAGGAAGTGAACTGCCCATAAAGTTTATGGCTCATTAGAAAGAGCTTTTGATGGGAGATCAGAAGGTAATGAATTGTCAGCACCTAAGAAAACCAGGGAACAAACACAGAATTAAAAAAAAATGGAAAGACATAGTTCATGGAGAGGCCTCAGGAGAGCTCTTCGCAAGCAAAGGCAGAGATGCAAATGAGTTATTTACAAACTCATTTGGGATAACTCATTAAAAATATGAATCAACATTAAAAAAAGAAACCAAACATAAAAAAATTGATTTTTTGAAATAGGGGGAAAATTAGTAAGGTCAGAATTATCTTCTCACAAGATTACACCTGCAAAAATAGAATAGTAATAATACCTTCTTTTCAAACATATTAGAACAATTCAATGAGGAGGCATGGTTTTTATGTATATTTTGAGCTGTATTCAAATCCTTTGTTTCCTATTCTATTAGATGAACATTACATTTTTGATTAAATCATTCAATTTGTTTTTAAGTTTGCAATGTGTCTTTATCAACTATTTACATATTCATGTGTTACATTTCATTAACATTCCATTGCATGTAGTTGAAAAGATAGTATTATACATGTGTTGTAATCATTACAATGTTTTTTCTTAGCAAAATTATTTATGTTTATACCTTGCATATTACTAGCATTCTCCAAGATAGTAGAGTAGCATGATCAGGGCAAAATAGAAGAGCTATATTTCTGTCTTTATATCTGTTATCATTCAGTTCTGTGATGTTTGTAAATTTGCTTCCTCTCCCTCAGGTTCCACTCCATCAGACACCAACTTGCATGTAGAGCTTATTTTCTGCTTAAGCATATTTTGTTGAATAGGAATTTAAATAACCAACTTCTCTGTTATGACATGTTCTTATGATATCAAAGACTTGCAAAATGTTGCTTTTTAAAAAATGAAGAGTTAGAAGACATTTTTCAAACAGACACAAAACTGTCTTTAATGAACATGCGCATTTTTGTTGCTGTTCTCTGATTTATTCAAGATTAAAATATTGATCTCAGAAGTCATGATTGAAGCCATATATGCTATATTAGAAAAACTTCAAGCTTTTCTAAGGTTGGCACCAGGCAGAATCCTATTTCTTCCCACCTTTAAGCTCCAGCCATTAAATTCAGGCATTATGAGGGAGAATGTTTCATAAAGGCAGTGCCCAAAAGCGCTTTTCCAAATTGAAGAAGCCATCAACCAATAGGCACAACACAGTGCATAGCATTTTTATCACTTGGTGTTTGTACTTTGAGCAGATGAAGAATCTAAATTCTCTGTTGATTTCAACAGGTCTTAAAAAAAAGCAAAATAGACAAAAAGTTAATGCACTGCAGATTAGACATAGGTAGATAGAGTGACAGACTGATAGATAGATGGTAAATCTCCTGTTCCAATTATTTTCCATTCTAAAGCCCTTTATGGAATAGCTTTCCTTTATTTCGTTTTTCTCAAGGGAGCACCAGGAAAAATTAAAAACTTTAGAGTAAATATCATGTACTGATTATATTACAACATAGGATAAATTTACATAAATTTGTAATAATCTGAAATGTTATTTGGTTAGTTCTGTGCCTTTCTAGTATAAGACATTTTAGACTACTTTAAAAACCTTATTATTTCCAAGAAAGTGCCCTCAGGCATAAGTGCTCTTTCAAAAGATCTTCTTATTCTTTAAAGGGTTAAACAAATTCTCTGCTTCTACTGTGTAAGCATCACAAACTGTAATCAAGTTATTTGGTCTCAGAGTAATTGGTGTGATTAATAAATGCTGATGGATCAGCAAAATGTTTACTTTGTAAAGTTCAGGATTTTGGAGATTAGACTCAAACTGTTGTGTTCTTATTAATGTAATCACTCCAACAGAAAAAAAGATCGAGGAGATGACAATTTGGCAACACTTGAAAACAAATCATGGGACCTAATTAATCCCTTGAGCTCATGCAGGATTGTTACCTAAAAGTGAAATTAAGCCCACAAAAGGTCACTGCAGAAGCCTCATTTTCAGAGGCTGTATTGGTTGTCATGCCTACAGTCTTCCTTCTCATAGACAGCAGAAATGTTTTCAATTTTTCCAAGTGACCAAGAGATTTCCCAGGATATTATTCAGTGAGAAATGGAGACTACTAGAAGAATAAGGAGGACTTCTAATTTTAAGAATTTCAATTAACTCCCTAGAGAATGTAAAGTTAAGCTTCACTAATGCTTAATCTTGATTTTCTTTTCCTCCTTATTTAAGTAGTAACACTCTTAAGGCTCTTTGGAGAACGAGTTATTAAATTTGTCAAATTGATGAACATAAAGTATTAATATTCTTATTGGGATGTAAAATTTTTGTCAAGTGAGGCTTTCTTAGGAGAACTTGAATCTCTTCCTAATTTCTTTCTCAAGTATGCAGCAGGAACAGCTATGGAATTGGTAATCTGCAAGCTTTTCTGTAAATAAAAGATTTTTAGTAACATATTACAGCAAGGATATGGGATTCATGCTGCAGTTTTTATCCCCATGTGACTGAGGTATTTATGCAAAGGATGTTCAAGGGAATTTATCATGGCTCAGGGAAGTTCTAACAACTGCTGATGAGTGATGAGACCAAGTTACAGCTGTTTGTTTGCAAGCTCTCACAGGTTCTGGGTTTTACCTCTCTTTGGACATGCATTTTTTCTCATATACCTCTTGTAGCAATCATAGGCAAATATTTCATAAAATGTCTGTTGAAATCTAATTTTCTCCTTTATCTATGTCATCTGAATGTAGGGGGTTTTACTGGCCTGAATTGTATCACACAGCTCCTGGTTAGGGTTGTTCCAAGAGGATAAATGTTATTTATTACTCGCTTATATGGAAACAGCTATCCTAGCATATACGTTTTTCTTATAAAAAAAATAGGTTGTTCTTCTGTAGGAAACACAACTAAGCCAATCTAATTTTCAAAACAGCAATTCATCAGAAAGGACCAAATTTTTACTTGAAGTGAGTGATGCAGTAATTGCTAACAAGAAACCTACTCTGGGATGCTTTGTTAATGGTATGCAGATAGGTAAATGCTGTTTGTTGCTCTTCACAACTTTAATAAAAATAGTAAAAATAACATTAATAATATCACTTCTTTCCTTCCAGTACATAGACAAACTTTCTTCTCAGACTGTTATTGTTTAGGACCATTGCTACATGGCTTTTGCTTTTAAGCATGTACTTTCTGAAGTTTGCTTGCTATTCCTCAAATATTCGATAGCTATTTTTACAATGGCAGCATAGTATCTTTGAACAGTCTCTCCCTATCCAGATTCCTCTGAAACTCCTCATTTTTATTGCTTGTTCAGTCTTTTATTTAAGTTACTCATTCGCAGATTATGAACCTGGGGTTTTTAACATAGTGCAAATTCTCCCAGGAGACCTTTTCCTTTGCTGCCCTGAGGGGAATACAGATGTCAACCCGTGTCTTACTGTATTCTTCCTCATGGTTGCTCAATAAATCAATGGTATGCCTAACAGGCAAACTGCTTTCAGTAATGAGATAATCCTGAATCCAGATGAAGTTCATTGTACTCCTAGTATTTGCAGTAGTATTTGCCTGGGTGCCCTGTCTGCAATGTGGTAAAATAAAATCAAGCTGTGCAGCCAGAAGTAGCACATTAGGCACCACAAGTTCCTTCACTTTCCAGGAGCACTAATTTTTGGAACTACTACTAATCTTCTTTCGTTTTGGCTTGTTTTCTATTCCTCTGAAATATAGTCAAGACTACTGCTTACAGTTGCAAACATTCAGATAGCCTTATCTGTTACAGTAATTAGATTTGAGGGTGAATTCTTTTCATATGTTCCCAGACAAGACAAGTCAGAATTATCTTTCTTAGCATAATGTTTACAGGGAGAGCACTTGTATTCAGCTGCAAGGAATTCATCTTCTTAGCTGACTGTATCCTAGTTCTTGTTTCTCTCGCCAGATTGGCTGTTCTACACATTGAACAGAGGACAGCTCCAGCACATGTTGCCTGCTGTCCAGCTCTGAAGTGTAAATTCATTTGATGGAGAAAGATGACGGACGGAGAAGTGGTTTGTAAAAGCAACACACCTAACACAAATTCTTAATGTGTAATGGCAGCAAATAGTGAATTGCAAAGCAAAAATACTGAATTCTTTTAGAAATCTGGAGGAAAATGGCTAATTAATCATCTGCACTATTCTACCACCTACTGTGTCCTGAGTCAGGTAGCAACAGCAGCTTGTCGACTGGAGTTATTATTTCAGCATCTCTGCAGGCTCAGGCCAGGATTAGACTACTTCAAAGTTCACAGGTGTGAAGTTACCAGTGCTGCCAGGAAATCAAGTAACTTATTCGTACTTTTAAGCAGTGGAATGATTTGACTTGAATTCTCAGATTGCACACCACCGAAGCAAGTGTATTCTCAGCTAGTTTTGATGAATACCAAATTACAGAGCATTTTTTTCTTCTTTTTCTCCTTTGGCTGGTTTGTTGGGCTTGTGATTTTGGTTTCTTTTGTTTTTTTGTGTGTGGGGTTTCTTTTTTGTATTTTTAGTATTATTATTATTAGTTTTGTTTTTTAATTTTCTTGCTTCCTTGTAGAAGTGGGAATTTTAGTTTCAGTACAGGGATACAAAGAATTGAAAGTTTAAAGATAATGAAGTACAGATCTAAAGACTAAAAATCAATTCATAAATAGCCCCTACTATGTCTGGAAATTGATGCTTCTGGGTAAAAGATACTGGTTTTGCAAAACCTGTGGTTTTGTAGAACTGAAAGAAAGTAAGTATTCTTATTTCTCACTTAATTAGCACTTTTTACCTTCTGTTTCTCTTCTTTTACATATTCTGTGTTTGCAATTGCGTGTGGGAGAGGGACTGTCACCCTACACACCGTTCTTCATCTTTCCCTTTCCTAATGTGGAAAAAACAACCTTTTGAACCAATATGATAAATAATTTTATTTTCTTATCTCTTCTTTTTTTATTCCAAACAGTTCCATTAAGAACAGATTTGTTTCAGAGTCCATGTGGTCATATAATACCACTCAAAGAGCATTGAATTAAAACTTGGTTGCACTGTTCATGAAGCCACTGGATTTGTGTGAGCCAAGATTTCACCTTTAGGAATTGTTTATATGTTGAAATTCCCAGAGCACTTGGTGATTGGAACTGCTGCATGAACTGTAGAAAGTTGCACTCTGAATTCTGAAATGTATAGACGGATTGTGCTGAGGTATTTTTTTATTCTGCACTCTCCATATTCAGAGATTATTGAAAAGGTGATGCTGCAAAGACCTGTTTCTTTCTCTTGTTTGTTAACTCTCTAGCAAGAGCCTGTGGGACCATACTAAATAATGTGAAGTTGGCTTGGAGATAATTGCAGATCGTAGAATCATAGAATAGTAAGGACTAGAAAGGACCTTTACATTATCTAGTTCCAACCCCTCTGGCATGGACAGGGACACCTCACTCTAGACCATGTTACCCAAGGCTCTGTCCAACCTGACCTTGAACACTGCCAGCAATGAAGCATTTATCACAACTTTGAGCAATCTGTTCCAGTTCCTCACTACACTCACTGTAAAAAACTTCTTCCTTGTACCTAACCTGAACTTCTCCTGTTGAAGTTTAAACCCACTACCCATTGTCCGATCACTACAATCCCTAAAGAAGAGTCCCTCTCTTGCATCCTTATAGGCCCCCTTCAGATACTGGAAGGCTGCTATGAGGTCTCCAGGCAGCCTTCTCTTCTCCAGGCTGAACAGCCCCAAATTTCTCAGCCTGTCTTCATATGATCCCTCAAAATGATCCTGCTGCCATGAAATGTCCTGGTACATGACTTGAAAAGTAGATGTCAGGAACCACCATGGACATCCAAAGCTCCTGTCTTGTTTGTTATTGTGTGATTCCTCAGAAGAAGACTTGCCTTTGACAAGACCTCATCAAAACTAATCCTCATAAATACATGTAATTTTAATTTAATTTAATTTAATTCCACTGCCTTGCACAGGACTTACTTTTCTCTAAAGCTGGCAATAAGGTGATGTTCAGGCAGACTTTACTGGGTAACTCACTGGTTGATTCTTCACTATAGGTCAACTTGAGTCTGTGCCATGTCTCTGTACGATAACTTTTAGTCCAAGCTTAAATTAACTGAAAGTGATGATAGTATTTCAAATGAAATTCAATTTATTTTGCCACTCAATCTCTTCCTCCACATAAAAAGAATAAATAATTATTGCCTCTTCAGCAGAATTTGAACAGAACTGTTAAGAACTGTAAAAAAGAGTTATTGATGAAGTAAAATGTAAACACAATTGCTTCAAGCTGCTAGCACCACTCTCCTAGCCATACCCAACAGACACCCTCTACCTTGATTTTATACTAGCAAATATATTATGGAGTATATGAGTAGGTCATTGAATGTGAAAAATATCTCCATTTCAAAAAAATGGGATTTTGGACTAGGGTGCCTGTTCACTAGTGATATCAAGTGCTGGCAGGGAAAGCAAACAGAAGTGCAATGTCAAGACCTCTTGATAAATGAAGTTTCATAACTTCACTAAGTTTGATAAGTAGGCAAAAATCATATTCTTAAGTGAAAGGATATACCGTAGAGAGATTAGCTGAGATTATTTTTCATGTTACCATTTTTAGACCTATACTCTGCTGCTATGCATTCTGAGTAAATATATAAACATTTAATCAGCTAATATTCTGTTGCCCTTTTTTATGTCTGCATATCTTAGTGTTTCTGCAATGAAATATTTGGACTGGAATTCACTGAGACAGTGAAAAAGCTGTAAGGAGTTCCACAGCATCAAAACCTCTGAAATCTGACATTAGCATCACTGTAAATTTGACATGAACAATTTATCAATTTAGCAGTGACTTCAGAAGAAAACTTTGCTTCATGCATTCCTCTGGGTGTTATCTAACTAGAAAATAATCCTCCATGTCTCTGCAAAACGTATCCTACCTTACTTGCCTTGGATTACACAGCAGATATCAAAATCATCTTTAAACCAGTCAGTTAAGAGGGAATCGTGTGGCACTAATTTATTTCTTACCCTTAAAAACATATTGCAGAAGCACGAGGGAAAGAAATTATGGGGTTTGGTAGGTACAGGTTCACTTCTGCTTAGGCTTCAAGAAGAAACCAGTTTGGAAGCTTTTTAGTATCCTTTTTCCAACATGTTTTTGGGTTTTTTAAATTTTCCTTCTCAGAACAGAACAAATACAAGTTTCAGACTTCACCTCAGAGAATTCAGATCACGGCTTATAAAGGTTTTTCTAAGTCGCTTAAAGATGCATTTCCATGACAGAGCTTAGAATTAGAAGACCAATTGCTTGCTGGTATAAATTGGTTCCTGGACAACATTCTGGATGTGGAGACTGCCATGTACAAGCAGATGGAATTTTTTTCCTCTCCCCACCACTACCAAAACTGTAACACAGAAGTGTTAAGCTTCAGTGCAATAATTGGTTAAGGCCAGATGAAAAACATACTCATTGACTAATTGTTGGGCTTCATATATGTGCTCAGGACATTCAGAAGTTTAAACTGTAGCAGAATGAAACTCCAACACACACACAGCAAGAGCACAGGCAATATTCCCCCTCCTAGTGGGAGGTGAGGTTAGATGACCACCAGAAGCCTCTTCCAGCTACTGTTCCTATGATATTGTGATTGACTCTGTGGTAAGATTATGCCAGTTTTGACTTTCAGATAGGTTCCTAAAACAGTGTTAGCTATTTGTTATGCACATAAAGCACTGACCTGGAAACAGTGTTACCAAGTTACAGGAATTTAAAAATTACCCGGTTTGCTCCTATGCAAAAAGACATCATGTCACAATACTACGTACCCATATCCAACAGAAACACTCGAAGGCATCTCTAGCAGTTGTGCCTTCTTCAAAAGTCCAGCCTGCTTGATTTTGGAAGATTACTGAGACACTGCCATTTGGATCAAATAGCTTAAAAGGCAGCATGATATTGCCTCTTTTGTGCAAGGAACCTTCAGATGAAGTTTATATTTTTTACATAAAGTTTAAAGGTTTATTTTGCAGCATTTATTGAGAAACAAGCAGGAAGAAAGGAATAGATATATCTTCATAAATTGTGAATTATGAGCACTGATGGAAACTGTTTCCATTTTTAATATATAAACAAGGTCCTTACATTTGGAAAAATATTGAGGTGTATTATCTTATGGTTTCACTAAAATACATTGTATCTGATTTACACACATTGATTGTTTAGTAAGATTTGGATCACACCAATCCAAGAATGGTAACAACATTTTAACATATTTGTTTGTATTTGAAAAAAATACTGTATTGTTTAGACAAGCAAAAGCAGTCATCCGTATTAAACCCACATCTATGCCTATGTATTGTTTCATATTCTGCATAAATATTCTTTAAGGAAGAAGTATGTAAAGTCTAAAGAAATCAGTGGGACTCCTTCATACATTGGTGTTTTTTAAGAAAGAGTCAGATATATGACCCTCTAGCACAGGCAGTTTTGGAAGCCTAATCTTTCAGTTCCAATCCAGATAAGAAAAGCAGAGTCCTCCTGAGTGCTAATTAGGTCTACCTAAGTCATCATTAACAGGTCTGCAAAGTAAAATAAAGCAAGCCTCTTTCCCTACTCCATGCTGTGCACTCTCAACCTCCGTTTATTTTGCATTGGTTTTTTTCCATCTGCTCCAAACTGTGTCATAAAATTTTCCTTCTACATACATGATCCTGAGCCATTACAAGCAAATTGCATTTCTTAAAATTATGATTTTACAGGAAGAAGTTAAATGGCAAATTATGATATTTATGAGAAAAAAGCATCAATATGTAGTCACTAAGAGTAGGACTACACAGATTTAGAGATGTGTGAGAGAAATTATTTTACAAGAAAGCTTGGATAGTGGTTCCTGTCTTTTTGAAATAGTTGGCAAGATGTCAGTCTGATCCCACTAGAATTAGGATCAGGCCCTTAAATATGTTGCTATAACTCTTCTGAAGACTTCTAAAGCTTATGTTAGGATCTCAAATATTGTCTGTCTACATCAGGAATGATAAGTGTATATTTTCATAGTGTTTAAATGTATATTTCACTGATTTAAAATGTGCTTTGCAAAGCTGTCCTTGTCACTTCTACACTGATATATTTATGTGCACTTTCCCCTTACAAATTGTGTTTAGATAGCTGTAGGGGAAAAAAAACAGGTCTGTCTGCTCTACTACGACACGTTTTATATCTAGACAGAATTTTACTATTGTCACAACCTCAAGACTGTTTACTGAGTTATGAAACAATGACTTTATTTAAAGACTCAGAACTTGACATTAAATTGGGGTATAACTGAAAATACCTAGAATGGAAAAGGTGTCACCACAGCAAGAAAAAATAAAACTAAACAAAAACCTGCACACTTAAAAAATGTCAGGAATCTTCTTGCATGCTTTTATACAAGGGGGCCAATATGAAGTTTTTTTTCCTTTCAAGCTGAAAGGAACCTCCTAAACAAAACCTAATGATCTTAATATCTCTTTGATAATGCAAAGTAAATAAAATGTCCCTAGTTAATCCAGTATCAAGAAACAAATGTTAAGTCAAATCTGCGGTCTTTGTTAAATGTATTGGACAACATTGATCATTCACAACAAATGACATTAGAGAAAAACAAAAGCAATTACTCATCTTCTATATCTTTTCTTAGTAATACATTTTAGCATAATTAACTTCTAGCCATTTAATTACCTTAAAAGAAATGTGATGTTTTCTGAAGTTTGACAGTTAACATGAGGTGCTTCTCCATACATAAACCCTGGAAACTGAGGAGATATCACACTTCACTTGGGAACCTGAAGGCACTAAAACCACTTTCAGCAAATCACATAGTACCTAGTTTGTGCTAGGCTATATTTCTCTTACCATAATTCCATTCATGTGTCTATAAAATACAATACAAGGAGACCATGTGTCATATTTTGCTTTCTTCATATATTAATTTGAAAATGCATCTCAAACGAGTAAGAACTTGTGAAAAGGTGATATTACATTATTAAACAGAAGAGTTTCTGTGGAGTAGCACATGATGTTATAAGGAAGATGAAAATCATACAGGAAAAATAGAAGCTAATAACATTTTTTTCACAATGTCCCAGTCTTTTCCATGCCTCTGCAGATGGAGCACCTACTGCAGCAGAAGTAAATATAGCAAACTTCAAGATATGTCCCTGTCTGCTACCATTCACACTCTGTGCCTTTTCCATCTTTGATAAGTACTGTCTCATTTTTTTTCCATTATTTCCCAGATCCCTTTTGTTTTATTTATAACAGTGGACAAGTTATCTTTCAAATTGTGAGATATAATCAGCAATTAGAAAAATATCCCCCTCTCTGCAATTAAGCTACAGGGCAGAGGACCATGGCCTCAGCACCTCAGTGTAAGGTTCAGAGTTTTAAGCTATAGTCATTACTGTGCGTTTGAGCTTCTGCAACTTCATTATTATGATCCTTTGCAGACGAGTGATTGATTGAAAATTTTCAAAGGCTTTGGAGTGATTTTGTGGAGGGAGCAAAGTACACTGGAATGAGAACATACCTTACCTACCTTAGAGACTTCATTTGTCAGGAGTCCTAAAGGGATAAAATACGACATATTACTTCCTCCTTCTGCCTCTTCTGGAGCCCATCAAAACAAACTGAAAACTTAAATCTAATAAACTGAGTTTTCTTTCCTTTCTACATGTCTCTCTTTTTTTTTTTTTCACTTTCATTTACTGCGGAAAAGAAGAAGAAAAGTGAAATCTACCCAATGCATCTTGAACATAACAACACAGTCCTTAATCCCTAATCTTTCATTTGCGAAATATGCAGTGAAGTCAGAGATGAATTTTTTCACTATTAATGAAAGAATGCTGAAGCCCATATCTTTCTTCTGAGCTAATTCTCTAGCATGTCCAAAGCAGTTTCACAGTTATTTGTTCAACTGTCAATACATTGTTTTCTCTAGTTAAACTGTAACTCATCTGGAGTAAATAAGTAATAAAAAAAAAAAAAAAAGTAGGATTTTAAAAAGAAAAATAAATCCAGGGCAAAAAAATATTTTGTTCTTTTTATATTATTTTAGATTGTAATAGGTGTTGTTAGATTTAAAAAGAATAATTTAAAAATTGCTCTCCAAAAAGTAGCGCCTGTGAAATATCTGTCACTCAAGAATGATATTTAGCAAAATGCTTTCAGCCAGTAATTTTTTCTGCTGTTGAGAAATCTGAAATACTTTCTTGCAACTGTCAAACAAACAAATACACCAAGAACACTCCTCAGTATTCTTCCAAGTCCTCAGTATTTCCTCTAGTGTTCTAGGAGGCAATCACAATTTTAAAAAATGAGTTTAATTCTAATTTCTCTGTTATTATATTGACAGAAGAACAATAAAAGCAACTCTACTTGGAACCTGCAGTAAACTCATCTGGAAGACTGAAAACATTGCAGCTCAAAGGTGCCCCCATCGAGAAATAACATAAAACCGAGAAAATGCTAGAAGCAACATACTTATATTTCTTCATGTGTATAAGAATTGCTCCAACTTTCTGGACAAACATCCAGTGATTCATTCACTGGATTATTTGTTAGGTTGCATACACTGATAAATAGCACCCTCCAGTACGTGCGTCATCATGTAAAACAGCCAACCCTGAAACACGGCCCAGCTATTGCTATTACAGCAGGCCTAAGAAAAGATGCTTCTGTTTGTTTTTAAGGTTTTTTTGTACCTGGTCTATACTCCATAAATCATTGAATATTTTTCACCAGCTTGTTTTGTAGTGACTCCCATAGATTCTGAATGAAGTTTTTTGTGAGATCTAGTATTTGACTCAGGAGTGGCAAAAGCTGGAAAGTAAATAATACCTGGTACACAGGAAATGTTGAATTTATTTCACAGTATCAGGATTCACAAAATTATTCTTTTTAATCTTCCTGACCAATTGTTTAATTTTTTTTTATATCTTCCTTTGTAATCAGGAGTTCTGAATTAAATCTTTAACTGTATTTTGATTTTGCATAATTTCTATTTGTAGTTCCCAAATGCATGAATTGTTTAGTATTATTTCATATCTTGTTCTACATTCAAGTTCAAACCTAGAATATTTACTTATTTGAACATTTCACTTTTTTATTTTTAAAAGAAAGGTGACCATATATTTTTTGAATTTCAGAAATGCTCAATGTTTAATTAATTTTGAATTTGCTTGGGGCAGAGGTTTAAGCTACTTTTTTTGTCCAGGCACGCAACAATTCAAGTCTTTTCTCTAACATTTTGTTTTCTACTCTGATTGAACTCAGTTGTTCATACACTTTTGTAGCATGAATAATTGTCAGACATTTAAAAATTAGACTAAAAATTTATAATTTTTTTTTCCAACTGGATCTGAATTGACCTCTCTTCTATTCCCCTTCTAGTCCAAACCTACCATAAAATTTAGCGCAAACATTTTTTCCTCAGGGTTTTGTTTTTTGGTTGGTTATGTTTCATTTTGTGGTTTTGTATCTTGCAGAAGTGCTGGATAACCTTGAAACTGTGCTTAAAATTTCTGGTTTTGGGCACCTGAAAACTATAATCCCCTGAAGGCTCCTTCTTAATTACCTAGATCTTTAGATCATGGAAGTTTAAGTAAGTTTCCAAACTTCCTGCACTACATCCAATTGCACTACATCCAAACTTGTTGATGTTATTTACCTCCCGTGTCATAGGCCGCGAAAAGTGAGATTCAGATCCATATTCTGACACCAATCACCATTTAGGTTTTCTAAAATTTTGTGACTTTATATTATTAGTCTAAGCTCATGGTAAAAATCAAATCTTCAGAGTCAATGACATTTAGAAAAGAGAAACTGACAGGTTTCTAGTACTTTAAAAGTTTTAGGCTACCTTGTGTTGTGGTTTAAGCCCAGCCAGTAACTCAGCACCATGCAGCCATGCTTACCACACTCGCCCTCCTCCCTTCCTCCCCAGTCCAGGTGGGATGGGGGAAAAACTGAAAGAATATAAACCCCATGGACTGAGATAAGAAAGGGCCAGTAACTAAGGTATAGTACAAAATTACTAGTAAAAATAATGATAAGGGAAATGATAAGGGGAGAAAATATAAAACTAAAAGGGGAAAGGAAAAAAAACAAAACAATAAACATAAGTGATGGACAATATAATTGCTCACTAACCACAGTGATGCCCAGCTCAACCCAAGCAGCAATTGCTCCCATGTAGGTAACTCCCCTCAGTTTATATACTGGGCATGATGTGCTGTGATATGGAGCACCCCTTTGGCTAGTTTGGGTCAGGTGTCCTGTTTCGGCTCCCTCCCTGCTTTCTGTGCCCCTCCTCACTGGCAGAGCATGAAAGACTGAAAATCATTGATCAGAGTAAGTGCTACTTAGCAACAACCAATACACTGGTGTGTTACCAGCATTGTTCTCAGACTAAAGAGGAAAAAAAGCACTGCACCAGCAACTAGGAAGGAAAAAAAAAAAAAAGTTAGAGCTGAACCCAGGACACCTTGTTAGGTCTCTACATTCCTCTCCAGAAATGCATCAGGGTTACTTGAGGATCCCATGTCATTTCTCCCAGATCCATGCAAACAACTCGGATGCTCTGGGGTGTTTCGAATGACAGCAACAGTCTTTATCAAGGTAAGTGAATTGCAACCATAGTAGTTGGTCGGCTGAATCATTCTGTAGGTTCTCTAACTTCACAATCCACAGAATGTTACAGGTCAGTGTAACTAAATGTCAACATTGATTAAAAAGTAAAAATACAGTTCCTACTAATGCACATTTACAAGAAAGGGGGTGATGGTTACTTCAGTGAAATTTCAGTCCTTTACCTTTACATTATTCAGAACCATAGAATAGTTAGGGTTGGAAAGGACTTTAAGATCATCTAGTTCCAGCCCCCCTGCCATGGGCAGGGACACCTCACAATGACCATGTTACCCAAGTCTCCATCCAACCTGGCCTTGAACACTGTCAGCAATGGAGCATTTATCACATCTGAGCAACCTGTCCTAGTGTCTCACTACCCTCACAGTCAGCAACTACTTCCTTGTATCTAACCCAAACTTCTGCTATTCAAGTCTGAACCCATTATCTCTTGTCTTATCTCTACAGTTCCTAATGAAGAGTCCCTCCCAAGCATCCCTATAGGCCCCCTACAGATATTGGAACGCTGCAATGAGGTCTCTTCTCCAGGCTGAACAGTCCCAACTTTCTCAGCCTGTCTTCATATGGGAAGTGCCCCAGTCCCATGATCATCCTCATGACCCTCCTTTGGACTTGTTCCAATAACTCCATGTCCTTCTTATGTTGAGGACACCAGAACCGTGCACAGTACTCCAAGTGAGGTCTCATGAGAGCAGAGGAGCAGGATCGCCTCCCTCAACCTGCTGATCACAGTCCTTTTGATGCAGCCCAGGATACGGTTGGCTTTCTGGGCTGCAAGTGCACACTGCCAGTTCATGTTAAGTTTCTCTTTGACCACTGCCTCCAAGTCCTTCTCCGCAGGGCTGCTCTCAATCTCTTCTCTGCCCAACCTGTAGATGTGCCTGGGATTGCTCTGACCCAGGTGTAGGACCTTGCACTTGGCATGGTTAAACTTCATCAGCTTGGCATCAGCCCACCTCATAAGCATGTCAAAGTCCCTCTGGATGGCATTCCTTCCCTCCAGCATATCAACCCTACCACCCAGCTTGCTGTCATCGGCAAACTTAAGGAGGGCACACTCAATCCCAATATCTATGTCACCAACAAAGATGGTGAACAAGACCGGTCCCAGCACCAATCCCTGAGGGACACCACTCATTACTGGCCTCCAGCGGGACACTGAGCCATTGAGCACAACTCTTTACGTGGGTCCATCCAGCCAGTTCTTTATCCACCGAGTGGTCCACCTATCAAACTGATTTCTCTCCAATTTAGAGACAAGGATGTCATGTGGGACAGTGTTGAATGTTTTGCACAAGTCCAGGTAGACAACATCAACTGCTCTACCCCTGTCCATCAGTTTTGTAGCTCCATCACAGAAGGCCACCAAATTGGTCAGGCAGGATTTCCCCTTAGTGAAGCCATGCTGGCTGTCAACAAGCACATTGTTGTTTCTCATGTGCCTCAGCATGCCTTCCAGGGGAATCTACTCCAAGATTTTGCCAGACACAGAGGTGAGGCTAACTGGTCTGTAGTTCCCTGGTTCATTCATTTTTTCCTTCTTGAAAAAGGGGGTTATATTTCCCCTTTTCCAGTCGTCAGGAACTTCACCTGACTGCCAGGATTTTTCAAATATGAGGGACTTAGCTTAGCAACTTTGTTTTCGTGCTCCTTTAGGACCCACAGATGGATTTCATCAGGTCCCATGGACTTGTATACATTCAGGTTCTTAAGATGGCCTTGAACCAGATCGTCTCCCACAGTGGGCCTAAGGTCTTCATTCTCACAGTCCCTGTGTCTGCCTTCCAAGACTTGGGTGGTGTGGTCAGAGCATTTGCCAGTGAACACTGAGGCAAAGAAGTTATTAAGAAACTCATCCTTCCCCAAATCCAGGGTAGCCAGTTCTCCCGATAGCTTCTGGAGAGGTCCCATGTTGTCCCTAGGCTGTCTTATTTGCAATATACCTATAGAATCCCTTCCTGTTGTCCTTAACATCCCTAGCCAAGTTTAATTCTGACTGTGCCTCAGCTTTCTTAACCTGGTCCCTACCTTCACATACAACATCCCTGTACTCTTCCCAGGCCGCCTCTCCTTGCTTCCACCTTTTATAAGCCTCTTGTTTCCTTCAAATTTTCCTCAGTAGCTCCTTATCCATCTAAGGGGGTCTCCTGGCCCTCCTGCAGCACTTCCTTCTTATAGGGATGTATCGTTCCTGAGCTTGCAGCATGTGATCCTTGAATATCAACCAACGGTTTTGGGTCCCCCTGCACTCTAGGGTGATATCCCATGGAACCTTACTGAGCAGGTTCCTGAAGAGTCCAAAATCTGCTCTCTTGAAGTCCAGGGCAGTGAGCTTGCTGCACGCTCTTCTCACTCTCCTGAGGATCTCAAACTCTACCTTCTCATGATTGCTGCAACCAAGGCTGCCGTGGAGCATCATATTTCCATCCAGCCCTTCCCTGTTGGTGAGCACGAGGTCAAGCATGGCACCTCTCCTTGTTGGTCCTCTATTACTTGCAGAAGGAAGTTGTCTTCCACACAATCAAGGAACCTCCTGGACTGCTTGTGCCAAGCTATACCATCCCTCCAACAGATATCAGGGTGATTGAAGTCCCCCATGAACAAGGGCCTGTGAGCGTGAGGCTGTTCCTCTCTGTCTATAGAGCGCTTCATCCACCGAGTCCTCTTGATCAGGTGGTCTGTAACAGATCCCCACAATAATCTCTCCCATCGCTGTTCTCCCTTTAACCCTGACCCACAAAGTCTCTGTCAACTGCTCACCTGTCCCCAGAGTTACATACCCTCCAGCCTATTCCTAATATAAATAGCAACTCCACCTCCCCGTCTACCGGGCCTGTCTTTTCTAAAGAGCTTGTAACTTTCATTCCAATTTGATGAAAATTCCAATTTTTATGAAATTAGGAGTTCATATGAGATGCTAAGAGAGTGACAGTCACACCCTTGAACAGGATTCATACCAAAATGTGTGAAAGTTAGCGAACCATAATTTAAGTCTAAGAACTAGATCTAACCAATTGTTCAATTGCTATGTCTTTAATTACTGATTTAGTTAATGCTTTTTATTTAATATTAATTAATACTTAAATTTTGTTTAATAGCTGATACTCTTTATTAATAGCTGATACTGACAAATTCAGTCAAAGAGAAGAGACTTCTAAGCTGTGATGCAAATTTCTTTAAGTCCTTTTTTTCATGAGGTGGAAACCAAGCACACACTTCCCCTTCCCACGCCTCTCCAAGATAATATTTTATGCTGGGATCTGTACTTAAGCGCTGGTGACATTAAATTATTATTTTCTCTCTATTAAGTCACATATTTTTTCCAATACATGGTGACTTTACCCAGATATTTTCCACATTTCCATTAAAAATATTCATTTTTGTTCTACGGTGGTTCTTTGAGGTTCATCGCCATCTTACTCTTCTTCATTAGTAGCAAACATAATTTTTGCTTCTGAACAAGATTTTGAAATAATTTTAGCATTAAGTGCTTCTAAAACATTCAGCCCAATGTTGTCTTATGCAACATCAGTTTTATATAATACATATTTTTCTGAAGCTGTTAATTTTATGAGACAATGCCTATTTAGCAATGTTACTCGAAATTTTGGGGAGTGGGAAACTAGTTTAACAAAAAAGCTGCATGACTGAGCAACCAGTGCTATTTTGCTGATTAGCAAACAATTGGGCCAGCACTTTAAAATCAACCCAGGTCAAGAGCTTGTCCTTCTGTGTTGTCATTCAGTGCAAGGCGTCTGTTGAAAAGTAGTTGTGTTTCCAACCCAATTCAATCCTGTGTATGTGAGCTGTGTAACATAACTGGTGGGACTCTTACTCCCACTGCCTTAATGAACAAGACAAGGTCACAATGTGGCCATTATAATTCTTTTCCTGCAACTTGAATATCTTTGTGTAAGTATAAAACAAAAAATGTGTCGTGGTTTAAGCCATAAATCAGCCACTCAGTTTGTTCACTCACTTCCCCCTTTTTCTTCCCTCTGCTCCTGGAG
>JAOEHY010052120.1:0-16849 GCA_025447955.1 Psilopsiagon aurifrons
GTCCCTGCCCATGGCAGGGGGTTGGAACTGGATGAGCTTAAGGTCCTTTCCAACCCTGACTATTCTATGATTCTATGTACAGTGAAACCTTATCAAGCCTCAATGGAAGCAAGAATCATAGAATCATAGAATCCCAGATTGGTTTGGGTTGAAGGGACCTTAACGCTCATTCAGTTCCAACCCCTGCCATGAGCAGAGACACCTTCCACTGGAGCAGGTTGCTCCAAGCCCCTGTGTCCAACTGGCCTTGACATGGTGTTGGGTTCCAGCTCTCAGCTTATCTCTTCCCCACCACATCAGTGCTATGGTGGATGCTCCAGGTCAAGAGGTTGCACTGGGAGGTCTCCTCCAGCTTGTCTCTCATGTGTTGCAAGATGGGGACAAAAAGTCCTGCTCACCCTGAAGCAAGGTCCTAAGCATGGCTGATGAGTGAGGAAAGGCACTTTCCATTCCTAAAGCTTCAGGAGTTTGGTCACTGAGTGGAAAAACATCTTGCTGTTGTCCTACCTGCACCAGGGTATCAGCTCTGGCTGCTGGGATGCAAAGCAAGTGCCAAATAGGTGTCTCAGGTTGTGATGGTTTCCCAGCCCATTTCCATCCTGATCTAGACCTCAGTTTCTGTGCAAGGATCATGTCCCTTTGATTAAGTCTCTTGGATGCTATTTTTGCTGATAAGCACTTAGGGCACACAAAACCTTTTAAAAACACCCTGATAAATAGGAGGAAAACCAAAACCAAGCTACAACTTAAACAGAAAGCATTGCAATGAAATCATCAGGGATGAGAGCAGTCTGCAAGATTTAAAACTCTAGAGGCTGAAGCCAAGCCACTGAATCTACCAGCAACTTAAAGAGAAATGGAGAAAACCCTATGCATGTGATGTGCTTTAGTTATTTTTAGAGGAGGTGGGCAAATGTGCACATGTGTATCTCCAAGTAAAAGCAGGGAGAAAAATTTAACAGCAAAAGTACACACACAGCAGGTTAATCCATCTGCCATGGGTTTACCACTGAAAAAGACGATAACTTCAGCAGAGAGGCCAATGCAAGGTTGCTGTGCTCTAATGCTCTCCTTTATCCCCCCAGTCTCTGCTTCTGCTCCCTTGGGGCTCACGCTCCAGAGCGTCTCTGGGCTCTGCCTTGAGAACTAAAGCTGTTAAATCCCTCCCTGGAGGAGCCTGGCTGCTTGCAGGCACTTTCAGCCTGAGATGGATGTAACACTAACCAGAGCAGTGCTCTTGATACCGAACTGGCTGCTGCTTTTCCAGCCTCTAACTCCTAATCTGTATCAGGCACATTTGTCCTCACTGTGGGACCATTCATTGCCACCAAAATTCCTTTATCAGTGCAGCAGGGGCTGAAAGCATCTCTACTGCACGTGCAGAGCCTCATGGAAACCAGCTGATGCTGCATTTGATAGCTAAGTTTAGACTCCACTGCAGCTGATTTGGGTTAAAAGGAATCTGTGATTTGTAGCCAGACACTTCACCTTGCAGTTGGGAGGTCTGCTCATCTTCCTACATGAGAATCATAGGATCAGAGAATCACTTTTGAGTTGGAAGGGACCATAAAGCCCATCCAGTTCTAAGCCCCTGCCACAGGCAGGAACACCTTCCATAGAGCAGCTTGCTCCAAGCCCTGTGTCCAACCTGGCCTTCAACACTGCCAGGGATGGGGCAGCCATAGCTTCTCGGAGCACCCTGTGCCAGCGCCTCAGCACCCTCACAGCGAAGAGCTTCTGCCTCAGAGCTCATCTCCGTCTCCCCTCTGGCAGTTAAAGCCATTATCTCTTGTCCTATCGCAACAGGCCCTGCTAAAGAAGTCTGTCCCTAAAAGCTGTGTAACTTAGGTGCTCAGCCTTGGGGAGGCTTCAAATCCATCTTTTGCTGCATCAGTGCCTTCTTGCTTAATGTAAACTACATCCTTCCTGTATCATTTTGAGATCTGTCCATGGAGGTCATCATGCCTTATCATCATCAGGAGGTCATGATCATCCCTTAACATGGGATCTGGGATCTGCAAAGACATAGGATGAAGCAAAGAGAGAAGAAAAGCTCCTGCGCAGCACCAAAAACCAGGGCAAACATCCAACAGAGGAAATACAAACCCTTCCTATAAAAACAGGAACTAAGAGAGCGAGTGAGAGGAATAACTCCTGAAGTTTCCTCTCTGCTGAGAGAGTCGGGTAATAAATGGTTTCGGACCCATTCTGCAGAACGAGCCATTATGTCTGTTCTGTCAGGTCTCACCTGTTGTTATTCCTAATATTTCCCCTTCCCAAGACTGGGCAGGGGTTTGCATCAAGGTAATATAGTTGCTTTTGTTCAAGAACCAGACAAGTTACCCCATCCTGTAAGCAGGACGTTGTCGTAAGTGAGCAAACATCTGTTAAATCGAGCTCTGCTGAGTGAGAGGGTGGTGGGGTTTTTCCTATTAAAGGTAAAAAAACACAATAGAAAAGGGATTTATCAAGTGGTGTAATTGGTGGGATAGACTCAGCTGAAGGCAGGGAACTGTTTGGGTGATTATCATGGTTTTACCCCAGCTGGCAACTAAGCCCCACACAGCGCTCCCCCTGCATCAGGATAGGGGAGAGAACTGGAAGAGGAAAGGTAAGGAAAGTTGTGGGCTGACATGAAGATGGTTTAATACATAAAGCAAACCAAGGGATTCATACAGCACTTCCCATGTCAGGTGGGTGTTCAGCCATCTCCAGGATAGGCTCCATCACACATAACAGTGACTTGGGAAGACAAACACCACCACTCCCAAAATCCCCCTTCCTTCTTCTTCCCCCAGTTCTATATGCCCTGCATGATGTCCTGTGGTGTGGGATACCCCTTGGGTCTGCTGGGGTCAGTTGCCCTGGCTGTGTCCCCTTCCAGTTACTTGTGCATCCCCACCTTCCTCACTGGTGGGATGAGGAGCACAAAAGACCTTGAGTCCCTGGAAGCACTGCACAGCAATAACTAAACCATCCCTGTGTGATCAACGCTTTTTCCAGCACAAACCCAAATCACAGCCCTGTAATAGCTACTATGAAGAATTAACTCTACCCCAGCCAAAACCAGCACAGGGATTTACAATTTGCAATGCACTTCAGTTAAGAAAGGGGGAGAAAAAACACTTAAGTGATCTGTTCTTGTACTGGGTGGTACTTTGCTCCTGGAGAAGCCCCCTCATTATAGCTCAGCCCTTTACACCACAGGCAATAAGAAAAGAGACGTTTTTCAGGCCAGCTCAATGAGTGCTAATTGCTCAGAGATGTAATACTCTTCTGATGGTTCCGAGATTTTCAGCCACAAAGTCCCTAAAGCTCTTGGGTAGGTTCTTAGCTGGTGAAGCTCAATATAACCCTCAGGATTACAGCACACCTTTCCCTGCTTTGCACCAGCTGAAAAATGCTCACACCTGAATGCTTAAAAAGAGCAATTCTGAATCATGGAATCCCAGATTGGTTTGGGTTGTAAAGGACCTTAAAGCTCATCCAGTTCCAACCCCTGCCATGGGCAGGGACCCCTTCCATAGAGCAGCTTGCTCCAAGCCCCTGTGTCCAACCTGGCCTTGAACGCTGCCACGGATGGGGCAGCCACAGCTCCTCTGGGCACCTTGCCTGTTTGGCTGTGCCACCAAGAGCCCCGGAGCTCTTGGAGAGCCCCAAGAGCCACCCTTGAGGAGTGACAGACCTTCACAGTAGTGGTACTTGGGGAACAGCTTCTGAAATACAGCCACAACCCCCAAAAGCAGCATTCCAGAAGGCACCGAGTGCATTTCCCTCATGCGACCATTAGCAACAACTCTTCGGCAGCCCATGGACAAAGCATCGATGCTGCTGTGCCCACCAGGCCCAATGTCCCCAGCACACACTGCTTCCCCCGTGCCGGGTGACCTCAGCCTGCTCGAGCCTCCCAGCTTCTGCTTCCAGTTTCCTCCCTGCCCGTCGCAGCGCAGGTCCCTTGTGCTCGCAGTTGCGGAGCAGCCCGGTCCCGCAGGGCTGGCAGGAGCATCTCTCAGCGCCCCCGAGGAGCACTTACTCATCCCCCAACAGCTCATTGCCACAGCGCTTCTGTTTCTATCGTTACAAAAGCCCTTTCCGTGGGCTCGAAGGCTTTGCGGCAGCTTTCGCCGCCGTGCTGCTCGCAGCGGGTAGGACGGAGCTCCGCACGGCGCTGCCCATTCCACTTGGAAAGCAGCGACAACAAAACCCGGAGCTCTGCTCGAACAATGGCATCTGGAGCCTGAGTCAGAAGCACTTCACAACACCCACAGCCTGCGGCTGCTGCGCCAGGCGGGCTCAGCGTGGGAGAGAGCACGTGTGGCAGCGAGGAGCATGCGAGGAGCCAGCACCCGGGGCACTGAGCTCAGGATCGGAATGGTTTGCGGTGGAAGGGACCCCGAAGCTCCTCCAGCTCCAACCGCTGCCACGGGCAGGGGCACTTTCCATGGAGCAGAGTGCTCCAAGCCCTGTGTCCAACCTTGAGCACTGCAGGGATGGGGCAGCCACAGCTCCCCTGGGCACCCTGTGCCAGCGCCTCAGCGCCCTCATGGGGAAGAGCTTCTGCCTTATCTCCAACCTGAACTCCTCTGTTTCAGTGTGAACCCCTCACTCCTGTCCTATCGCTCCAGTCCCCGATGAAGAGCCCCTCTCCAGCATCCTTGCAGCCCCCTTCAGACACTGCTCTGAGGTCTCCATGCAGCTTCTCTTGTCCAGGCTGAACAGCCCCAGCTCTCTCAGCCCATCATAACTTTTATCCTAAGGGCTTCCATAGGTGCCTTACCTCCCTGCAGACCACTCTTTGGTGGAGAGCTCCTCCTTGCCTGGACCTGTGCATCTCAGCATCTTCGTGACCAACTGGAAGCATGACTGCAGGGATGAGTGTCCCGCAGCGACATGTGCCAGGGATGCGGAAACATCCTGGCCCAGGGAGACGCAGTATTGGCCTCGAACATCAAAGAGCACACGACAGACACGGAGCAGAGCTGGATAGAGATGTGACAAGTGACATACATCATCTGCAGGGCCGCAGGGGAAGCTGGTGGAGGGGAAGTGAGTGGCCTTGAAGGAGGAGCACAGCCGGAGCCTGCCCATGGGGACAGGAGGCCTGGCAGGGCTCACAGGGCACCATGTACTCAGCTCCCAGGAGCTGTGCCAGCGCCTCAGCACCCTCACAGGGAAAAGCTTCTGCCTAAGAGCTCATCTCCATCTCCCCTCTATTAGGGTAAAGCCATTCCCCTCTCCTGTCCCTCCATCCCTTGTCCAAAGCCCCTCTCCAGATTTCCTGGAGCCCCTTTAGGCACTGGAGCTGCTCTGAGGTCTCCCCTTCAGGAGCCTTCCCTTCTTCAGGCTGAGCCAGCCCGGCTCTCAGCCTGGCTCCATGGCAGAGCTGCTCCTGTCCTCTTTCCTTTTCCTACTAAGCAAGACCTGCAGTGATCAACCCCGTTCAGCCTGCGATCTCCTGAGAGCTCCCCCGTGACAATGCAGACCCCACACAGCTTGTGGCAAGAAATACACTTTTCCAGTGCTCCTTCACAGCCCCTGGAGCCCAGCATCTCAAACCTGAAACTCCCCAGCACGAAGAGCAGTGGGAGCCCAGCTCCTGGGAGCAGCTGAGTTCCCAAGGCTCTGGTGCCACGCGCAACACATCACCCCTGTGAGCTCCGGGCAAAGCAGAGGCAGAGCAGAGGAACCCGGGCAAAGCCCCCTCCCTGCTCTCCTCCGCATTACCAAAAGGGAGGGTTAAATCCGCGTTGGTGCCCCGGTAGCACCACCCATAAGGGAACACAAGCGCCCGTCTCCAGGGTTCATCTCCATGCTCTTAGGTCGCCTTCAGCTCAGCCTGAACCAGTGGGGGTTAATCTCAAACCCCTGAATCTCACAGGCTGAGTCAGAACTCGGTTCCTAAGCCCCAGCAGGACTGAGTCAGCGGCATCTCTGCTCACTGCTGTTCTGCTGACATCCCGGATAACAAACATCACTCACGCTGGACCACAGCCAGCGCAGAGGCAGCCAAATCCCTGTCTCCCACCAGTGTATCTAAGCGTGCATCTCTATAAGAAAGCACAATACCTCTTTCCCCACCCCAGAGGAAAGGGGAAACTTAAAAGGAAACAGAAAAACCTGATCTTTATGGGTTTTCTTAGGCCGTTCTGTAAGGTGGGTGGTTGGGTACCTTTGGAGATGGCACTCAGCAGTTAATCCTCTGGCTGCTCAGCATCATTTACTCTCCGGGTGCTCATAGGTGCAAGGAAGCCAACAGAGGCCCCTCCATTGCCTCCCAGGGCAGCTCTGCAGCCCTCACTCCCTGCCTATTGCAGTGCTCAATCCTCCTCATGGGGAAGCTCTATTCCTGCTCACATGGAAAAACGAAAACCGACCCAAACCCCAGGTCTAAAGCCAGCGAAGGGGACTTTTTGGCACAGAAACAAGCAGCAGCAGTTGGCCACCTGCCACTAGCAAGTCCTCAGAAGGTTTGCAACCACTCTGTGCTCCAGCAGCTCTCGTGTTCCCCTGAGCACGGCTGCTTTCTCTGAGTGGAACAGCAGCCAGGGCCAAGGTGGATGTGGCAGAAGAGCTGCGCTACTGGAGGCCCCAGTAATGAAGAGTTACTGACGTGAGGATCATGAGATGTACCTGAGTAAATAAGAACATCTGAATCCCTTCAGGACCTGCCAGCGCTGGGACAGGAGCAGTGCAGGCAAGACACCGCAGTGAGATAAGCATTTAGGAACGCAGTAAATAGGTCAGAAAATGATGAATTGGTACATCAAGAGGTGCTTGACACAGGAGCTCTTTGGCTGCCACTGCCGCGAGCCTGTTGCAGCGTTAGTGTTACCCTGCTCTCTATGGAAGCGTGTCGTTGGGAAACGTGGGACTCGTTTGGAAGAGCTGCTAAAAGGTAATAACCAGATGGGGTTTCTCTTCCCGTTGTGTGGAACCTGGTGGGGTCCCCATGGGGCTCCAGCTCTGCGGCTCCCCTGGTCAGCAGCAGCAAAACGCAGCTCCTTTGGTTTAGACATCGTGTGCTTGTGTCCTTCCCCCACTGGCCACAGTTCACAGCCATGTCCTCCTGCAGCTGCAGGTGCCCTGAGATTCCTCGCTCCCCATCATCTCCTGTTGCTTCCTCCCATTATCTGTAGCTGAGCTTCCTGAGCTTTGTGCTACCAATGTTGTTTGAGCTCAGTGAGCAGCTGAAGGCACAGCTACGCCTGGAAATGGATGTTCCTCCACCAGGATCACTGACCATGCCTGGAAGAGGGATGAGGAAACACTTCATGGCAAAGGCAGCACCACAGAGGGGAGGTGAAGTGCTCAGGCAACGGCGCAAAACGCGATCAGAAAACACAGGAACTCAACCTTAGGAGTCAGGGTGTGGGAAAAGAAGGAGAGAAAACAACAAAGCTCCCCAACGGGGAAAGAATCCAAGGAAGTTCTGCAATCACCGTCTGAGGAAGAGAAAATGGGTGAAACTGGAGGAAACCACTGCGATGCGATGGCCGCATCGGCCCCAGACGGGGCAGCACCTGGTAAAAGCAGCTCGATCTCATCATGCAGACGTTGAACAGAGAGGTGGAGCGCTGCTGAGCGCTGGGGGTGAGGGCAGGAAGCTGGGGAAGGCTTCCTCCAGGAGGGAGGGATCAGAGCGAAAGGAACGTTTCGAAGTGAAGCGCTTCAGGCAGAGAAGGGAAAAGCTCTGAGCATAAAGGCCAGAAGAGCCCAATCTGAGCCTATGGCTCTGCTAGAACAAAGAAAGGGAACGACAAAGGGAAGAGCTTTGACTTGGAAGTCAAGAACTCCCCAACAACCACCACGGACTAAAGGAGTCTCAGAAAGAAGCATTTACCTTTCAGCAGGGACATGTCAAACATCAAATAGCTGCACAAGCCATGAGGAAGGTGATGCCCTTCGCAGAACCAAGTGCCTCTTTCTACCACAGCCCTTCTCCCTGCTCTGCTGTGTTACCTCAGCCTCCTCCATTTGCCTCTCATTTTTTGCTTTAAAGCTTATTTCATGCTGACACATTCCACCAGCTCACAGAAGGAGACAGTTTAATACAGGAGGTTGCATGTGTGTTGCTTCCAGTCCGTTCCACGGGCTCTTTTGTGGACGACATGCCTATCTTGTTACGGACACTGCTTCACTGTGGTGAATGCTCCAGATAGCCCAGCGAAGCTGCTCCTGCGCACCAGGAGATAAGGACTGCTCACTACTGACACACATAAAGCCCAAGCAGAGGCTCAGAGGAAGGTGGAGGCAGCAGCGGTGTCACAGAGGGCTCAGCCACAGAGCACATGGGGCAGCTCCCGCCGGCAGCACGGAGCTCCCGGCACCGCAGCCGGAGCCTGCGAGGCGCGGAGCGGCGGCTCTGCAGCACCGCCACCCTCCGGCACGGGGGGAGAAGCGGCTTTCCCGGCACAGAAACGGCCCGGAGCGAGGTGGAATTTATGAGCCCGGTGCCAAGGAGGGAGCTGGGAGGAAAGCTGGAGGTGGAAGTTGCCATCGGAGAGCAGAATGTGCACACCAACGCCCTGGGGGTCGGTAGGTGGATGAGTTGCGGTCCGGCTGCCGACCCTCATTTCACTTACGGAGACCATGAGGGCAGCTGGTTGTCACCTCAGTCCTCTGATGGCACCGGCTGACCAAGGCAGAAGAGGACACAAATGGATGAAGTCTCTTTCTGGGTTTAGGAGCACATCCTGTCCAGCAGTCGGGAAGATGCTGTCCCAGGTCCCCAAAACGGCACAAGATGCAAGAGCAAGGCCAGGCTGGACGGGGCTTGGAGCAAGCTGCTCTGATGGAAGGTGTCCCTGCCCATGGCAGGGGGTTGGAACTGGATGAGCTTTAAGGTCCTTTCCAACCCAAACCAGTCTGGGATTCCATGAACTGCTACAAAGAATGACTCCAGTGAGTGACTTCCCACAGGGCAGTTATTGAGCTCCAGGGTAAATCCCCTTTCTGAGCTCTCTTTGTCCAGGTTCACACCGATTACCGAGTGGTCATCAAGTACCAAGTGCTGCAGAAAAACACCTTCAAAACACTGCTGCGACTTTGAATCGCTTTGAGCTGCAGAGGGCTGAAGGGAAGCCAGAGCAGGCACTGCATGCACACCATCCCAACCGCGAGCACCAGCCATCATTAGAAAGGCTCAAACGCCACTTTCCTCTTTCGCAGGCTTTTAATGGCAATTCTGACAATAATTTACAAACTCCTTGTTACTCACATTATGTATCCAGTTAGTAATGAACAGTGAAGTGAATACAGCTCTCGGTGGAGGAACCGGTGTCAAACTGCCCTTTGCTGAGGTCTGGAATCTCCCCCCCCCGTGTTGTGCGTTAACACAGGCGGCCCAGCGAGTTCCTCCCGCTGAACCTGCCTGACCTGCTGCCCTGCCTGCACCTCCCGGCCCGACCGCTTGTCCTCTGTGCCCACGAAGGGACCGGGGAGCTTCGGAGCACTGAGGGGCTGGACTTACAGCGCAGGGCTCCAGTGTGGCTGAAGCAGGAGGCGATGGGATGCTCCAGCCCTGGGCATGGCAGCAGCGCAGCCTCTCCAGATGGGATGGTGCTGGATCAGATCCTACTCTGCTGATGTCTGGAGGCCCACGGTTCCATAGAGCTGTCCAGTTCTGCTCCAAGGGCAGCACTAGGACAGTGAGCACGTTGCGGGTCAGTGCAAAGTGCCCTGGCACAAGGCTATAAATGGCAACTTGTACGTGGGACTACCAGGCGCTTACATCAGGGTGTTAATGAAAGCACCCAGAGGATTGTTCGAAGGAGAGAAAGATGCAGAGGCCCGAGTCCACAACACAACCAGCACAACAGAGTGGAATTCTCCAGCTGTGCAGCTACGTTAGCCCTCAGCAGAGGAAATAAAGGGTCCTACAGGCTTGAGTTTTCCCACCAGAGCTGTTTCCATCATCTCAGTAATTCACCTCTCAAAACAAAACTTGCTTTCCAGTAAGACAGACTCCATTTGCCTTTTACTTTCAGTCACTTTGTGCTGATTCAGCTTTGTGCCTTCTGGGGAAAGAAAGGTCAGCGGCAGAGCTTCAGAGAATGCAGTACAGCAAACTGAAGCAGCAGCCTGGACTGCAGGAGGAAGGCCAGCAGGAGCAGGCACTGCGCTTAACACCCCCAAGTCCTGCTGGGGGAACAGAAGTCAGGACTTCCTCTCTGGAAAAGCCCAAGAAGTGTTAAACGTGGCACCCCACACTGAGCAAAGGCTGTTTCCCAAAGCCTTCCCTCCACAACCATTATCTTAAGCTCACCCACTCTCATCTAGTTTCTAGTTAAGGTGAGAAAACAAAGAGAGCACTTTACAGCAATCCCTGGAGGGGAGGGAAGAGCAAAAGAATGGTGATGAGCAGGCAGCTGGGAACTCTGGACAGAAACTGCTCCTTGGGAGCTCCCTTCACCTTCCTCCCCTCTCAAGAGGCACTAACACAACCCACAAAGGTAACTCAACGCAGCCCTCCTGGAGAACCTGTGGCACGAGAGGCTGCAGCTCCTTTCCAAATGGATTCATTTCATGTCTTTATTTTCCAGTCCACTGATCATCAGCACAAAAAAACCCCAAACCCAACAAAAAACCCCCATGGGAAATGCAACTAAAGAGAACAAAAAAGTCCAACTGAGACCTAAGAACCCAGAGCTAAGAGGAGGTGTGAGCACAGCGGGGTCCTTATGTCAACCGCTGGACGATGACAGCGTTGAGCAGGTTGGCTTCCTTCAGGGTTTGGTTCTCATCAGTCAGCTCTTTGTTGGGGAAGGTGGTCATGAGGATGAAGCTGGTGGCAGCCATCGCTGGCCGGGCATCTGCTACGAAGAGCCGGATGTCCCGGATCCTGTCCAAAGGGATGATGCTGTTATTGAGCATCCTAAAAGCACGGCCACAGCCTGAATTCATCTTGCCAGAGTATGCAACCCTGCTCTCAGCTAACAGTAGAAGCCACAGCCAGTAGAGAAGATGAACGGGGAGTCAGAACAACTGAACCAAGTTCACAATTATCTGACAGCTTCTAAAGCCCTTAGAAAAGATACAGGTTTTTTTACAGGTGACACCTGATGCTTCCAGGTGCAGCATCCCCGGCTATAATCCATCATTATTCAGAAAGCAAATCCAATCCTTCCAACAGTTAACAATGGCCTTAAAACCCCACGAGGCTTTTACTGCTCTTCACCTATATGGAAGGATCCCCAGAGCTCCCTTCAGCAGGCTGGCCAGGAGTTTAACCTCCGCTCCCTCCGTGCACAGCCTGCAGTGCCATCCCGGCCTTCCCAGTCAGCCACCTGTGATTCACGTTGTGTTTGTACCTGTGGTTGTGGTTGAACTTCTGCACCAGGCGCCTGCCGTCAGCAAGCCGGATCTGGATGTTGGTGACAGGCTCTGACTCGTCAACCACGACGGCAGAGCTGGCTTTGGCTTCATTGGCTGCCTGCTGGGCTGGAGAGCTGGTGCCCATGAGCTGGGGTGCAGCGCTGAAGATAGGGAGACGTGGGGTGAGCTGGTAAAACCCAAATGAACCACTGGGCCCACTGCCAGGGTTCCTAACCCAGAGGCACCAACACCACTGCAGGTAAGGATGTACTGAGCAGGAACTTGTCTTGAACTTCACCTCTATCCCTTTGGAGCACACACCACAGGTCTTCACACCCCCGCAGGAAACATGGGCACTGTAACTTGGAGACACTGCTTCTATGTAACATCCCACAATGGTTCTAAACTAGGGATTCACCTCCTGGCCTGGAAAGACTGAGCCACCTCACAGGACACACCAGTAAACCTCATTTCCTCTCTGGGAGGAACACCTCCCACACCACAGGCACTGAGAGATGAATCAACCCAGCGAAACTCTGGAGTGACACTTAGGTCCCACACAAAGCAAGCTCTTTGTTAGGGAGCTGCGGCCTTCTCACCTGCCCAGCTTCTGTCCTTCTCCAGTGAAAGCTTTGAAGACACTTTTGGGTTTCACATACTCCTCGTCGCGGTGATCCTCCATGTCCAGGTTCACTTGTCCACCCCGTGCCAACCTGCGCAGCTCGGCCGGGACCTCCCTGCAAAGACAATGTCCTGAAGGCTGCAGCCTCAAGAAGCCAGTTGGGAAAGCACAAAGGGAAAGGGCCAGCCATAGATCTCTGGGATTCTGGGAGCTGCAGTGAGCCTGTGCTTAACTAACAGGGCAGATGCACACCTCCCTCTACCAGACACAAGATAAAGGTCACCTTTGGCCAGCCCTCACTTGGAGGGACAAAATGCATCAGAGATGCATTTCAATGTTCACTTCAAGCTCTCCAGGCCCCACCCAAACCAAAGCCACTTCCCATTTATCCAAAGGAAGCGTTCAAGTTCATAGTTCCCATATTAAGAATCCAGCTCAGGTGAAACGTACCACTGATTCAGCATCCTGGATTCCACAAGCACTTCTGTTGCAGGAAACAGCTACTCTTTCCCTCCCCTCTCCCTACATACCCTCTGCGGATATCATCAAGAAACTGGGCATTGGACGGATCCTGGTAGCTCCTCAGTTCTCCACTATCCAGACTGAATCCACTCTTCCAGAGCTTCAGCACAACATGGACCTGCAGCAGCCCCAGACAACAGTCAGCCTCACTGAAGCAGCTTGGTAACAACGAAAAGCAGATGTAAAATGAAGTGCTCCAGACTGGCAGAGGAATTTCAAGGTGCACAAAACATTGCAGCCAGGTTCCTCTGGGTTGAGGGAAAACCCCAAAGCTCTGGCGATATAACAGCCATGCAGCAGTTCCTAGGAGGTGGCACTGCAGATGCCTTCTGATAAATAGGGTTGAAAAGGCAAGAGTGTGCCAGGAGAGGAGCCAAAATCAAGCTCCCACCACAGCCTAGGTGGGTATTTGATCACAAAGCAAGCACAGGAGAACCCTGCACTGGTGCTGTTAGCTCCAAATCTCTTCATGGATATGAAGAGTTAATCACTCAGTGCTCTAGTAAGCAGCTACTACCTTCTAATCAGAAATTCCAGCAGAAGCAGGATCTACTGTTCTTCTGTCCTCCTGGATTTCTACAGGGCTTCACACCTCTCAGGCTCTCAAGCTGTGTAGCCACAGTAGAGAAATCCCTCAGTTGCCGTTTACAACACTAAACTGAGAGATACTCACATCCTGAGCAGAGTTGTGTCTCCTCTCTCCGGCCACATAAGCAGACTCCTCCTCTGGAGTAGCACCAAGGCGATACCCTCCCCCTGCAAAAGGCTGCAAGAGAGAGGCAGCAAAGAGGTTATAGAAAGGCACAAACCAAGACACAAACCCAGGACAGCTTTGCTTCTCTTTCCCCAACGCTGCTGTGGCTGAATGGGGACGATGTGGCACCAAGAACAGCTCTTGTCCTGCAGGCACAGTGACCAGCTTGAGCACAACACAGCAGAACAAAGTGCCTTTTCTTGCCACCGTGATACATGAGCTGAAGCTGCACTAAAGGAGTCCAAACATTACTGTCCTTTAAAGACAATTCCAGGACTCCACAGTAACTGAAACAGGGAACAGAGGGAAGAGCTCCTCACTTTAGGCTTGCTGGTCTCGCCACCGCTCTTGGCTGTCCGGTCAACCGCCACCGCGCCGTGTTCCTTTGCTCCTTTGAACAGATCCTCCACCAGCTCATTGGGGCTCTTCTTCCTCGGGGGACCAACGATCTGCTGCCCACTCCTCTCTGAGCCACCAGCATAAAACCTGGCAGAGAGCACAGGGGGAATGTGCTCACCTTGTGTTCCTGGGCGAGAGTGGAGTGCTGCTTCTCCAGGAGACGCGTGTCACAGGACCCAGTTTTATACCAGGATTCACTTGTTTGGGTTTTGCAGCTTAATGGAACAGCTTGGATCTACAACTATGAGCTGCTACCGGTGCGGCTCTACTGGGGGCACTCACAAGCTCCTCTACTAGAGACCTTCCGCTTCACAGAGCCACAGAATGGTTTGGGTTGGAAGGGACCTTAAAGCTCATCCAGCTCCAGCCTGGCCTTGAGCACTGCCAGGGATGGGGCAGCCACAGCTTCTCTGGGCACCCTGTGCCAGCGCCTCAGCACCCTCACAGAGCAGAACTTCTGCCTCAGAGCTCATCTCAGTCTCCCCTCTGGCAGGTTAAAGCCATCCCCCTTGGCCTGGCCCTCCATCCCTTGTCCAAAGCCCCTCTCCAGGTTTCCTGGAGCCCCTTTAGGCACTGGAGCTGCAGCTCTCTCAGCCTGGCTCCAGAGCAGAGCTGCTCCAGCCCTCCTAGCATCTCCTTAAGTCAGTTAGTGTAACAAGATCCTTGCTCAACAGCGGTAGATCGATAACTCTCTCAGCCCCAGCAAGAGCAGCAGCCCAGACTGACAAGGCTCACTTTCAGATGCAGTACCAGCTTTATCTCCAAGCTCAACAAGACTTCCAGCAACTCCGACCTGTCGGATGGAAGAAGGTGGGTGGTGTGAAGGAAGGCACACACGGTTCATGCCACACTGGCAGATCCCCCCCCACAGAACGGATCTGAACTGGGAGCAGTGAATGCGGGCAGTGAAGTGCAATTAAGCACTTCTGGAAGACTGGGGTCATCAGCTTCCAGATGGTTTGTAACACGAACAGAGCAGCCCACATCTGTTTACAGGGACCACGCAGTCTGCTGAGGCTGAGCCACTTGAAGATAGATCACAGCTCCATTCAGCTTCCATTGCCTGTTAGCCCTGAGGGTATCCAGCTACTTAGAGCTGAGACAGTAAACAGCTTCCCCAGCAGTACACCATGCTCCCACTGGAAAGCAGACCGATGTTTTTCTCCTCTGAACTTAGGGCTCCCACATTCTGCCTTAAGCCCCCTCTCACCAGAACTCAGCAGTGCAATCTGGTGCTCGCTCAGCCACGCTGAGCACGTGCTTGTGCCCAAACTCTGCACGGACCAAACCTGCCCTGTCAAACCTGAGGAGCTCCATATCGACTCCAATCTGCTTCTCACAAACCCCTGTATGGAAGCACCAAGTCATCACAGCAGGGCACACAGGTTCCGAGTCTCCACTGAGAACTTACCTCTGTCCCTCCTCCTCTTCATCATCATCCTCCTGTGCATGAACAAGGTCTCGAAACGAAGTTACTCTGTGGTCGCTGCAAGAGGCAGTCAGAGAAGTACATCACCCTCGTGACACAGCAAAACCATACAAGTAAAACCTCTGGGTTGATGCTGTTCTGCTTTAGGGTGTGATGCACTGCTCAGTGAAATGCCAGGTCAGTGCTGCCCTGTGTGTAACCACGTGGTGACCTCCTGGACCTCTCTGCCAATGACACCAACAGCAATCAGGAGGAGGTGGGTGCACTGGAGGGGGCTGCACCACAGGAGGAGTGGGGAGTCCTCTGTTCACATACTGCATTTTGCCACAAGCAGAGGTCCCTCCTCCAGCCCCCACATCCTTCCCATTCTGGTTCTTTCTGCTGAGGCCGTTATCTGTGATCCAAACTGAAGCAGAGCTCCTCTGCAATAGGGCCTGAACCAGGAGCACTTCTCCCTCACAACACAGTCAGTAACTCCTCCTCTTTAAACCCAGGCAGCCTTTCCCTGCTGCTCAGGGATCTGGCAAGGCAAAACTAACTTCTTGCAAAACGGATCAGGTGTCACGCAGCATCAGAAGACCTTTGTTGGGGAGGTACAAGCAGCTCGAATGAAAGACTCCCCCCCAGGCTGCCTTTGACCTCAAGAGACAAAGCAAGTTTCTCCCCAGCAATGAGGCAAGCTGCTGCCACTGATCTTTGGATCAGTTGTGCAATAACCTCTGCGCTCGCATTTAGAAATACGGAGGTTTTCTCAAGTCCAGGGAGCCAGGAGCACGTCTAACCCCAGAGCTGCTTCTCCTGAAAACTAACGCACAGCAGTGCTTCAGATGCACCTGAGTCTTTATGTGAATCCCAGACTGGTTTGTGCTGAGGGATCTTAAAGCTCACCCAGCTCCAACCCCCGCCACGGGCAGGGACGCCTTCCATGAGAGCAGCGTGCTCCAAGCCCCATCCAACCTGGCCACCATCCACCAGTACAGCTCACTCACCACTGCAGGATGACCCAGTTTTCACTGTCAGGTTTACAAGCCACCAACGACCAGCTCAGCGCTGGAGCTCCCTCCTCACCTGGCTGAAGAGCCTCTGGATACGGAGCTGGGTGCTGGCTGGGGAAGGGTCAGGATGTCCTCATCCCCCCCGTCCTCATAGAAACTGGCGAGTGCAATCTGGAAAGGAACACACGGAGCTCCTCAGGATGGGCACAGACATTCCCCAACAGCAGCAAATCCACAGACAAACACCCTGTCACGCTGCACCTCTTAAGGTGCATCACACCAGAGGTGTTTCACAGCATTTCCCCCTTTGGGGGCCTTGCAAAGGGGAGCCTTTGCAGGCTGTTAATGCTTGCCTTCGTTATGGTCGGGCACTCATTGCTATGGGGAGGTCTGAGCAACCTCCCTCCTTCTGGGAGGGTTTCTACAGGGGTCAGACTAAAAGCATTGCCCTGAAACAGCCGCACCTGGGGCACCCATGCGCAGCCTCCGAGCTCGGCACAGCCAGCTGGCTGCAGGGGCTGAGGGGCAGGAGCAGGCCAGCACAGCTCTGCCTCCCCCCGTGCTTCGGGAGCTGGGGCTGCCGCTGCCCGTACACACCGGGCTCGAGATCAGCCGCGTCCAAACCATCGAGAGAACCCGCACGGGCTCCGGCCCCCACCGGCACCGCCTGAGCACGGCCCTCGCAGCCCGGCGCTGGGAAGCGGCCGCGCGGGGAACCCTGAGCACGGGGCCGGAGCGGAGCACGGAGCAGAGCGCGGAGCCCGGAGCGGGGCCGAAGCAGAGCCCGGAGCGCGAGGCCCGGAGCGGGGCCGGAG
>JAOEHY010052124.1:0-10590 GCA_025447955.1 Psilopsiagon aurifrons
GCCACAAGTCAAAAACACAGTGCTGCACCAACTACTAAGAAGGGGAAAAATGACTGCTACTGCTGAACCCATGACAGGTGTCTTTCAGAGCCATGTTCAGAATTGCTCCTTAATTCATTTCAAATTGAACCTTGTTTTCTCAGCTGAGATAATTTCATTCAGAGGAGGAGTCAGCTGCAGGAGTTTGTGTCTGATTATTCCTATGTGATAATGTTTCATAGCAAGAGTGGTGCTGAGCCCTTGCTGCAAGTTGATTCCCAAATTGTTTTATAATTATAATTGAATCTGTAAGTAGTGCCTTTTTTTTTTTTTCTTTTTTTTTCTTTCTTTCTGGCTTGCTGTTTACTGGGAGATGAGAACTTCTGCTTGCTGCATGTTGCCAGAGTTGTTGCGCTACTGAGAGTAGAGTTTATGTTCTGCCTGTAGTTCCAAAAGCCAAACTACCAAGTCTCAGAAAAAAACTGAGTCTTTGGTGCTGTATTATCTTATTTGCTGGTATTCCTTTCTCCTCATCATGCATCAGAATTCAGTTGAGAAACTCTTCCTGATTTAGACATGATGAGTTTTGAGATGTCCCAGATGCCCATTTATCTGTCAAGCAGTAAGCATTGGATTATACTGACAAAAGCCTATCTAGTTTTGAAGAACAGTACTGCATTGAAGCAGCTATATGTATCCAAATGTTGAGGAGTGTTACTGCTTTCTAGTCTTTCTGTTGGGAATCATATTCTGACTCTCATTCTCAGCTGATAGAACAAGTTGATAGAATCACTTAACTGCCACTGTGGAGAACACAGCTTGTTCTTCTCTTCCACTCTCTTTCCTCCCACCTCTCTTCTGGAGTCTGCACTTTTCAATGGGTTTTGTATTCCTTAATAATGTAAGCAGTTCCAGAAGCCTTTCATATGCTGCTTTTCTCTGAGTGTATGGAGAGCTAAAGCTGGGAAGTGTGTTACTGCCGGAAAACACGATTACATGCCTATGGCCTACAAAGGAATCTGAATTTACTGCAGTATTTTGTCTCAAAAGTGAAGTTAGAAATTCTGTTTTTGTCAGTTTGAACAGACCTGGTATGTTCCCAGCAAGCTAAAGCAGGTCAGCAGCGAAGGCTAAACTCTGTCCTGTGTTCTGTTGCAGAGATCTGCTGTGGACATAACACTGGAGGTGAGAATTGCTGGCTAGCTTCCAAGAGCTCTGATGAAGAACTCTTTTGTAGCAAGGGCAGATACTGGTGTTTCAAAACAGAGAAAATTTGTATGTAATTTTATGAATACACATTTACAGAAAAGACAAAGAGGACTTGAGGATGTACAGGTCTTGCTTTTTTTTTTTTTTAAGATAACAGTTTTTATGCGAGCTTTTCAGGAGTTGGCAGCGTATCCAAACACCTGCTGCAATGTTTAATTAAAATACTCCAGCTGAATGGAAAGCTTTTCTTCTGACCTTTGTTGAAAAGCAAAAGATTATTTAAGTCTGCATAGTTCTAATGAAAAATCCTTCTAGCTTTTACAAGAAAAATGCAGGTGATGAGTTTACAGTATGAAAATTGTTTATATAGTTTTCCCTACAGAATTGTCTCAGATTAGCTAGTTTTATTGTACCCATTCCAATTAATTTGCTTTGATGAAAGTTGCACAGGAATAGTGACAACAGTTAATCTGCAGTTTAGGACGTGTTATATTGCAATACCGTTATTTTTCTCTGGTGAGTCATGGCTGCAGTATTCTGTTAATTGTTTACTATTGCATGATTCACATTTTGGTCCACATTACAAAATGTGCTGTGTCCTACAGAATTTGCTTGCAGGGTCAAACAGACGTGTGCCACTTACAGTAGGTTGAATACATGAAAGCTGTGCATTCCACTAAAATTTGAATTGTTAAATGAGGATGCATTTGCAGTGTGGTGAAATACTATGTTTTGTTTAAAATGTGTTTATTCAGATACAGTTCTTATAATGGTGTTGTGAGGTGAACAGATTTTTCAGTAGGAGTAATGTTCTTGTGAATCAGCTTTGGAAGCATAATAAGGCAGTTATATGTAAAGCCAGGTAGTTACAAGAGAAATAAGCAGATATCTGGACATATAATGCATCTAGTCAGAAAACTTGTTGTTCACATTTAAAGGTTAAAAACTTATGTGTAGGTCATCTCTGAAGAATAACTGAGTCTTCATTTTTAAAACTACACCCCAGTCAAGGTGACAGACAGAAACATCAATTTCAATGTTAAAAATAGTTTAAATGCTAATATAGGTGCCACATCAACTTTTCCTAGCATAAACTAGGAAAAATGTGAGATTGACAAGTCTAATTGACAGTTTCAAGAACCAACATAAAGTTGTGGGAAAACTGTAAGTCTTATAAAAGTACAGTGGTTTCACTTTGTGTGTATGCTGATATCTTTGCTGAGTCTCTGCAATACTCAGTGGAGAGTTGTATACCTGTTCGCTTTGGCTTGGACTAAACAAATGAGGTTTGGTTGAGGCAGGAGCAAAGAATTCTCGGAAGTCTGTGATGCCAACAATAGGTGACAATTTCTGTTTATCGCTGAACTAACTTGAAACTTGAGTAGTTTCAAACCCCTGGCAGAAACAATGCTTCATATCTCATTACCAATCTAGGTTCATCCAGTCCTGTAACCAAGGAATAATTTCTGAATCATGACAAACGAAACAGAATTCCTTACGAAGCACAATTACAATATGTGCTGTAATACACTTTCATTTTTTTTTCATAGAGAACAATGTATGGCTTAAAGGTGGACAGAAGTATATTTTTTGTAGATTAATAGAAAATAGGAAACTTTTTTTTTCCTCTCCTTTCTCAATGTGGAACATGAGGGCATTTTGACGATAAACTATACCTGTCAGAACGGGAGCCAATGCGTAAAGTTAGTGATCAGATAAGTGGCACTTCGTATGGCTTGGTATTAATCATACCGTCAATTTTCATTCCATGAGCATTCTTCTTTCCCATTTTCACTTAAAATTTATTTTAGAGCATTGAGGAAAACTCTGCTGTTCATTATATTGAGTATTAGTTAATTTGGCTTTTGGCAACTCTTATCCCCATTCCTATTAAACTCTAGCCATAAATTGAGATAAAGGTTGTGCCAAAACATTTCAGGATTATCAAAAGGCAAACTACACCTATTCTGCTTTTTACTTGTCTTTTGAACTGACTATGGGATGAAACAAACGTGAGAAAAATCAGGTCTTGTACCATTTCTGAAACACTCATTTGTGTATGTTCTGGTTTTATAGAGACAGTTTTGCAGTGCAAAGATATAAAATATTTTGGGACACAGATTGTACTGTGTTTATAAAACAAGATTATTACAACTGTTGGGTTGTTTTTTTCCCCAAACTGCAGTCAGTTAGAAGTCTGTGTACAAGACTGATACCAGAAGTTCTTTTATTTACAGTTTTTTCTTTCAGTGGGTCTTTCTAGAACCTGCTATTTGCTGAAATGGCTATTTGCCTGGAGAGAGGGGAAAGTGTTGCTGGTTATGTAAATAAAACACCCTACCTTACCAGCACTTGCCCTTCTTTTTTCCATACTTCAGTCTTGAAAAAGTTATCTGAAAGCAGATTTAAAAATTCCCATGAAAGACAGCCTATAAAAAGGCTGGAACAGGTATGTAAATGATGAGAAATAAAGAACCAGTGCCTTTTTTTGTAGCATCAAATTAGTTGGTGACAGAATTTGTGTCGGTTTCCAGGCTGCCTCACATCTTTTATTGTTGGGGAAAATTATGGAGAACAGTTGGGCATCTAATCTTTTCAGTAAGATTAATAAAACCAGATAATACTTCTGTTCATTAGGGACTGAATATGGTGTGTAACAGCTGTGGTTTAAACATTAGTAAGAAATAATCTTTAAATAATTAGAAAATTTGTTTTTTTAAAAAATACTGATTTTTTAAAATGTATGGTGGTGCCATTAGATGAAATACGTCATGACTGTGCCATTTGATCAGATAACTTCTTTCAAGTAGGCATGTGCATTAGAATATTTATTTAACAGATTGTTCCTGATGACTTAAAGTTGTAGCTGGATTAAATGCTTTCTAAGGCTTTCCAAGAGGAGGACTAAGTTTCAGAAGTAGGACTGGCTTGCTTTGCTTGCCTTCTGAGCAGTCTTGTAGAGCTCTTCCGAAAACAGAAGGATTGTACAGAAATACATAAGGGCAGAAGAGAGTGACTTCCTCACTGAAGGTGGCATTTGCAGTGTTTTACTCTACTGTTTGCTTTGCTTAACCTATTGCTTTTGCAGTTATATTCTGGAAACATGAGTACAAAATCTGTTTCCTTAGAGATTATCTTGACTTTTTTTTTTTTTAAAAAAAATTCCATGTTGTCTTCTGTGCTAGTCTTATGCTCAGGAGTGTTGGTCTGGAATTGGCTTTTTTCTTTTTCTTAATATTGGTAGTATACAAAGTAATTGTAATATTTAGAATAAATTTACTTCTTTTGAAAGAAACCAGTAGTCTTGAGACATAAAGCCAAAATTTAACTGGAAAGAGAGGTATCTCAGTATTGCTAGAGACCAGTGCTACTAATGTATGTGTAACTAATAAAACAATTTCTGATCTATAGCTTAATACTTGTTTTCATGATTGAAATACACCACAAAACTGCATATTAAAGCCTGGTGTCTTTTTCAGCGTAGGTTTGTATTTGTGAGGTTTTATAGTGGATTCATAATAAAAATACAGACCAGGATTTTTGCACTAATTAAAACCATTTCAGAAATGTAAATAAATGTAAGGTGAGTCGGCAAGCTGGCATTCATCCCTTCAGACAGATGAATTTAGTATATATCACGTCCTGCCACTCCCAGGAAGAAAAAATTGTGATTCAGCTCTTTTAAGACACAGATTTAGCAAATGACCTGACCATTATTTTTTAATATATTTTAAGCCTGGGCTTAAATGTTTTTTCTGAACATAAACAAATTTATCGGTATGTGTATAACAAAATGTAAGCTTAAGTACTCTGTTGAGCGGGTCTAGATTTCACAACCACGCTGGTGCCGTCAATAGGAGACTGACAATCTGTGCTTATCCTTCTGATGGTCTGCAAGGTGTTCTGTTGGAAATGTCACTACCACTTTTCCTTGAGCAGCCTTTGTGAGTTTCTCTGTGTGTGTGTGTGTGTGTGTGTGTGTGTGTGTGTGTATGTGTATGTATACATGTATTCATCATCTAAGAGGAAGAAATGGACGTTCTCTAAGAGACTATAAGTGGACTGGATAAAGCCATCTCTGCTTATGCTTTCTGACACATTTTGTATTAAGCTTCTGTTTAGTTCCATCTATTTCAGCTGCATTTTAATTGAACAGGCTGAAACTATCCCTCCTGGATGAGTTTTTTTCAGTTTGGAGTTTTAGTTTAATGTCACAATACTGTGATCCATAGCCCCAGGAAAAAATCTAATGATAGAATCATAGAATGGTTTGAGTTGGGAGGGACCCGGTCTCCACTTGAACATCAAGCTGAAGACCACAACTGTTTGAGTGTGACCATCCAGCCAATTCCGTATCCACCAAGTGGGCCTTCCATAAAATCCATGCTTCTCTAGTTTAGAGACAGGAATGTTGTGCAGGACAGTGTCAAAAGCCTTGCACAGGTCCAGGCAGATGATGTCAAACACTCTTCTCTTATCCATTAATGCTGTGACCCCACTGTAGAAGGCCGCCAAATTTGTCAGACATGATTTTCCCTTATTGAAGCCATTTGGCTGTCACTAATCATCCCCTTATTGTCCATGTGCCTTAACATGGTTTCCAGGAGGATCTGCTCTATGATCTTGTCAAGCACTGAGGTGATACTAACTAGCCTGTAGTTCCTTTCCCCCCTCTTTAAAAATGAGGTTATGTTTCCCATGTTCTGGTCAATGGGAACTTCACCAAACTGCTACAACTTCTCTGGTATGATGGACAGTGGCTTAGCTAGTTCATCTGCCAGTTCCCTCAGATCTCCCTGCTTTCCAGTCTTACAGCAGCAGCCTTGCAGTGATACTTTCCTTCACATTTGCAAAGGCATTTTGCATATACCAGTAGAGAACAGAGGTTCAAAGCAATGTGCTATTCTCAGGTGCTGTCTTTTGTGCTGGATTTCTTGTGCAGAATTAGTAACCAGTGGCCATCTTGTTTAATAGGATGCACTGGTTCTAGGCTGGATTAGGTCCAGATTTCTGATTTTAGTTGAACATTTTTATAAATATTAGATTCTACTTTTGGTACAAATTTTAATAAAGTCATTCCAAGCTGTTTGGCATGTAACTTTATCAGCTAACCAGCAACACAGCTACTGCTTATGCTCTTTTTTTTCTATCTTCACCATTGTTTTTTTTGGGGGGTTGTTTTTTTTCAGTTGAGTAGATTTTTACAGAAATTGCTGCAGAGTGACTGCTATAGAAATCAAATTAGCTGCTCGAAATTCCAGGTATTTAACCCTCATTTGCATTTTCTGTTTTAGAAGAGATGAGGCTGGGGATCCACTGCCGCAAAACACAGCTGCTGCTTCCACTCTTGTTGGTGGCTTTGCGCAATAGAATAGTTCTGGCTCTCTAAGCACCTGGCAAAAGACCACAAAGAGCTTGATGGCAGTACATTTATCAAGGAGGGGAGACTCATTTCTGTTTCCCTCTGTGCCCACCTGGCAGATTGCAGAATAGGTGGGGACTTTGCTGTTGGCATTGGAGAGCTTACAGCTTGTGTGACTGTTATCCTGGGTTTTGCTCATAGTGAGATAGTCCTGTAATTGTGAAGGGCATGTTCTTGAAAACAGCACTGCTGTTTAACAGTTGCTGTTAGTAATAGCGGTTGGATTTGTAACTGATTTGACAAAAAAAAAGGAGCAAAGTAACCCACTCCTCTCTCCCCCCTCAAAAAAAAACCCTCAACCAAACAACCAAAAAACAAACCCCATGAACAAAACCCAACTCTATGAAGAAATTCTAGTATTGGACAAATACGTTTGCACTAGTTGTGTTGCAAATTTGGATAAGGTTTCATATTTTCTTTTTAGAATGCATGCATAGTAGTGTTAATGTAGCTTTATGAAAGAGAATTTTGCTGTCTCTTCTGGTGATTTGTACTGTACTCTTAGGATGTTCCTACTTTTGAAAGCAGATGTCTCCTTTTTGCAGATCTGACTTGCAGGAATTATACTAAAACAAATCAGTGTGAAATATGGATGTTGCAATGAATGCAACTACTTATCTCCCTACTTTTTCCTTCAGATTCTCTTGAATAACTACTTCTTAGTCAAATAACAATTCCAAAATGCGGCGTAAACTGTTAACATAATTAAGTACTTCTTCTTCTTAAGAGGCTTTGTGAACCATATAACCCACATTCATCACTTCTGCCAGCTAGCTTCCCAATTTCTTTAATATTACTCCTAATTTGCAAATAGAAGTATGTGGGAATGTACTTGAGTGAACATGGTCATGTGAGCAATCCAGACAGCTACTTTACAATCGTGAAGTAGTGAGCTGAAGGCTTTAGGACATTGCCTGAGGGCATGTATGTACAGGAGGGAGAGGGTAGCTGCAACCTGGAACTTACTGTTCTCGAACTTGGAAACATGTGTTGTAATTGGAAACGTGCTGTAGTAGTCAACCAGTTATTAAGCGATTGCTAACACCTGGCTAAGGAATGTTAACCAATCAGATGTTACTTAATGTTCTAGTATCTTGAAACTCTCTATAAAAGGTGCACTTGTGTTACAATAAATGGGCAATACTCTGATTACATTAATCTGTGTGTGTTGTCTGGAGCTCCTGCCACAGAAACAGTTGGAGAAGTTGTCTAAGAAAGGCTGTTGCTCTTATGCCTTTTTTTTTTTTTTAGATTCACTGGGAGCTTAGAGGTAGAACTGAACTGAATTTGCAATCTGTCAAGTTCAGTGTGTTTTCAGGTCACAGTGAGCTTGTGCACAGTGACATCCCATACAGTTCTGAGCACTTTATGAGTGATAAACCTGTGTTTTGATGGGACAGAAAAGAACATTAAAAGTCATTCTGAGAGGTAAACCCAAGGTCTACCTAACCCAGTTGTTTATTTTTGCAGTGCTCTGTAGTGGGTGCCTATGTAAGAGAATAACAGTAGGGCAGGAAAAGGCAGTGACTTTCCCGATCTGCACTCTGAACTTTCGAGTCGTGTCTGGCTTGAAGGCTTTTTGAGTTGGAGGTTCTGCCTTTGTGTTTAAGGCTATATCTTTGTGTTTACGGGCTATGAGTTGTTAGCGTGAAAACTGCCCTTCTAAATCTGTTTTGGAAAGCCAGTGTTTCCTAGGATTAACTGCAGCATTTTTGTTGGGTTTATTTCTGATTGCCCTAGATGTCTCTTCTCTTCCTTCCTCACTCCTATCACAAATGAGAAAAACCTAGTCAGTCTCTGTTCTCCATAATATTATTTATGTTTCCCTTAAATGATTTTACTTTGTTTTCTTAAAAATTGTTTGGGTTTGGAGCTACTTTGAAGTCTTTTTGGGAAGTTAATAACTGAGTTGATGTTTGTTACCTATTTCTAGCATAAAACAACATTGTTTGCTATCATTTTTTTTTTTTTGCCAGAAAAGTTCCTTAGTAGCAGAAACTTGAATTGAGTGGGGAAAAAATATATTTATGAGTGGGGAGAATGTTTTACTGTTGAAATAATTTTTAGTGATACTATATACTATTTGTATCATAAACCTCTTACTCTGTGTTCAGGTTTTCATTGATGATATATTAACAATGCATTAACTTTCAGCCTTTCTTTGACCTCTTTAAACAAAGTGTCATTCGTTGCATTAACAGTTTATTTCCTAGACTTACTAACCATTTTTCTGTAATACATGTTTAAAAATAGTTGCCTGTATTGTTCCTTGTTGTTGTTCTCTTATTTACTATTATCTGATTTCTTAGTGTAACTATTAGGTATTGAAATGGGCTTTTTTAGAGTTTCATTAGCACTTGTGAAGTCTGTAGTTTTTTTGCTACCTGCTTGCTCACATAATTCCTAAATCTCGGGAATTTTGGTCTTTTATGTTGTTATTCATGTGCCCAAGCACATCAAGATCATTTAGTCCAGAAAAAATGTATTTCAGAAAGGAGCACTGATCCATTTCATTGTATTAAAAAATCAGGAAAATTTGGATTGGCTTGGACATGCAATCTAAGTTGAAGCATGTCTGTGAGTATTGTTGTGTCAGTAGAATTCAAGCACATGCTTGAAGTTAGTCACATGTATTTAACTGTTGCCATGTACTGGTCAGGGTTTTCTCAGCTAGGAGCAAGTTCTGTTTGCAAACATGCAGCATACTGATAGTTTAGAACTTGATAGAATAAGGTTTAACAACTCTCGTTTAGATGATGCTTATAGTTAACGTAAACGAAGAAAAAAAAAACAGTGACTTATCAGTTCGTCACTTAGTTTTGGTGAGATGAGGGGAATGGTGCGTGTTTAAGTGAAATTTAAAGACTGGTCAGTGGCTAGGCTCAACAGAACTTCACGTTTATGTTCTCTTAAATAAGATTTTAATCTTTTGTGATAAATTATGAATAATTTTGCATCCTACACATGCAGTGTTTCTTTGTTTCCTGGAAGGTTTCTGTTCATGAGTGGGCCACTTCGTTAAAGATCATATTTTATTTTGTCCTCTTCTGAAGCTTTCTTAAGAGAGCTTTTTGGTTTCAGTAACTTCTCTAATGCAGAAATTCTGTGTTTCTTCATGTTTTTTTACAATGTGCTTATTTCGTTTGTAGCATGCCAAATGTATATGTGTGTATGCATATATATGTGTATGCATGTCTGTGGTGTTATAGTTGCATTCTGATTACATGCATGTAATTATGAGTGTGTATATGTGCACATACATATATTTTACTGTGAAACTATTTTACTATGAAACAATATGGTGCCATAATTCCACTTCTATGCACCAGTAAAATGTTCTAAAAGCTATTATTTTATCTGGAATCACAAATAAAATTAGAAATATATAGTACATAATGAAAATAGAATTATTATGAAAATAAGCCAAACCATGTGTTAAATTCAAATTATGAATGACTGTAATAGAAAAAACATGCAGTAGCTGAGGTTTCATGTGATTATAGTATGCTGTGTTGTACATGCCGTAGGAAATGACTGTTTATGCCTCTACTTACTAAAATTTAGAAAGAGTATTATGCTGTTCTCTCTGTGCTTCAAACTCTACAGAACAATATTTTTCTTTTTACTTTTTTTCCAGCACTTGCTATTGGCAATAAAGTTTACCATTGCATTTGTAATTCCGGATAAACCAAGAGATATCCTGATAAAACTAGCCAAATTGGAATTTGAATCTCTAGAGGCTCTCAAACGGCAGGTAAGAGCAACTTACATATAGAACTGTGAAGAAGCATTGGTGGCCTGAAGGGAAAATAACCTAGGGAGATTCTGTGTTGGGTTTAGGTAGATAAATATGTAAATCCCAGGGTTTTGAAATTCCTGTTACACTCTATTAAGATTAGCTAGTGTTGTGGTTTAAGCCATAAATCAGCCACGCAGTTTGTTCACTCACTTCCCTCTTTTTCTTCCCTCTGCTCCTGGAG
>JAOEHY010052124.1:10690-21455 GCA_025447955.1 Psilopsiagon aurifrons
GGCCACAAGTCAAAAACACAGTGCTGCACCAACTACTAAGAGGGAGAAAAATGACTGCTACTGCTGAACCCATGACAGCTAGCTAAAGCTTTTCCACCTCTGCCCCACAGTTTCTGGTGACAGAGCTGGGGTGGTGAGTCACTGGTGGCAGTGTGCAGCACAGGGTATTAAATAAATAGAAAACAGAGCTGGTTTACTTCTACACAATTGGGTTGTAAACTGTAGCATTTCAAGTACTGCTTCATTTTCTGTTAATCCATCACTGCTTAAGAAGTGGAGAGGGGAGCTGGAAGATTTAACAGATTCACCTGTCCTTTCAACCCTGCAGTTCATGTGAGCCAATGCCAGAAAAATGGTCTTCCCTTAAAGACAGTGTGAAATTCCTGGTATGGCTAGTAATGTAGAAACATTCCTGGTATGGCTAGTAGTAGAAACTTGTAATGTCTTTTGTCCTTGTGTGTGCAAACATACTTTGTTTATATTGTCACTTCTAAAGGACATTGGTCTCTATGAAACCTCCTTTCATCCCCTGGAGGTATTTGTTGGTTTTCCGTCATAGCTGAAATGTCATCACAAATAAACAGTTAACTTGGCTCTAATATAGGCAGAAACTGTAAACAGGCTGAACATGTTTGAAATAATTAAGAACTAAGTGTGTATGAGGGCATAGTAACGTTGCCTTATTTTACTTTCCATATACAATTGTTTTTTTTTATTGCATCAGTAAGGTGTATTTTACAGTATACTTAACAAGCATTCTAAACCTATGTGGTAAAATAAGGAACTAGATTTTTCTACTGAAAATTTCTGTTTTGACAAATGTTTCCATAGAAAGTGGTAGAGATCACAAGAGATGAAGAATCATATGGAATTAGCTTCAGTAGGAGACAGTTTCTACAGAGTGGGTAGCATTCTTTAGGAGTTTCTGACTGTACCATGCTAGATAGGATTTCTAAGATAGCTTAGATATCAGAAAAAAACACCCAAAATCAGCATTGATTGGTGGACCTGTTTATTGTTAGCTCGGATGCTTTTACACTGTAATGCATAGTTTTACATGAGCATACTCTGTGTGCTCCACATGCAGATGTGTAAACTCCTCTGTACCAATTTTTGTGTAGGCTGGGAGGTTACTTTATAAAGCATCTACCATAGCTGCATGTGACAAAATGAGCTCTTCATTTTGGACAAACTGAGCCTGTAAACAATACACTGCCTTTTATAGTTAAACCCCCCCAGTTCTGTGTGACACTAGGACATCACTAGTGAAGTCAGTACTGTCTGTCATAATCAGCCATAACAAAACCCAAATTACTATTGAATCTAATGCCTTGTAGTTTTGTTTTGCCTTTCTCTAGATGTTGGTATGGGGTTACCAGGAGCTGGTTGTGGATCTCATTTATTTTTCAGATAAAAGGAGCAGGATTACATTTCTATTTCAGTTGTTCATTCTCTGTTTTCATTTTGTAGACAGGCAGAACTAGGTCATCCAGTGGAACCTTAAGCTCAAGTGAATATAGTCACCTTTGGTTGTAATGTGCCAACTGGCATATATATGGAGTCTCTCTCAATATGAGTGTGCATGTCAGCAGTTAGCACTTCATTGCCTATTCTTGTTCCTGTGTATCCCCTACAGTAGTATGTGCCTGATTCCCAGTGTTCAGGGTTGTTTCATTAATCCAGTGCTGAAAAGTTAGTCTGAATTTTAGGAAGAACCAGAAGTCTAGCAGTTCTCCCTTAGTACTTCCAGGCTTCCTACAGGATCCAGGAAGAACATGGCTGGTTTTCAGGTGTCTTCGTAGATACTTTATACACAAGTGTCTACCATCATCTTTTCAGATTTCCTCTGGTTGATACGGTGCTGTGTATCCCATAGATGTGTAGAGAATTGGGCTTTTTTTTCTGGTGCCTTAGGTTTTTTGAGTGAAAAAGATCAGCATTTAAAATTAATACATTGACTGTAGAAAGATGCTGAAGTGTTTGTTTTAGAAGCACATTTTCTAGTTCTTCTTTTGTTACTGAGAGTCATGGTAATTTATGCCATATACCTTACTTTCAAGCAAAAAACAGTAATGAAATCCCCCAAAACAACTGTTAAAAAACAACAGTCATAAAAACCTGGGGCAAGTGTGTTGTGAGATCACATTATGGAGAAACTGATTTATATGCCTTTGTGCAAGTATGCATTGCATTCCTCTCTTGATGCTATCCAGACATGTATGCTATTGTGTTTACCATATGAGCTTTTACAGTATTGTTGTCTTGGGATGTGTCAACCTCCAAAATGCCAAAATAGATTATTATGCTCCTTATATAGTGCAGGGGCAGAAAGTCTCCTGATACACAGATGTATTGATTATGCTTGAGATCCTTAACTTTAGGCAGTGTGAGCACCTTTACATTTTCATTAATGCTAAACTAATTGCTTTTTGACCTGGTGCAATGGAACTTAACTGTTCTGTGTTCGATCCATTTGAAGACTGAGTTAGTGTTTATTTGAAAGGCATTTTAGGAAATGCAATGTCTCAGCTCCTTAACAGAGATGAACGATCACCATTAGAGCTTGTTAAAACTTCCAATATAGTGAAAAAAGCCATAATAATAATAAAAAAAATATGTTGGTATGGCAGTCTTGTTTTGAAGTTCTCAAACTTTAGGAAAAGATTTTAGGAAATTCTGAAATGTTTTTTTGAATAATTTCTTCACATAGTTTGAAAGGAAGTGGTCTGTTGAATAATTCAATCGATTTTGAAAACATTTTGTTATAATACACTCCAAGTATCATAATAAATATTTGTTGACATAACTTCAGACAAAATACTTTACTCTTTCTGAATCATTTCAAATTGGGGAATGTGCTACATGTGTAGACTTTGCTTCATATTTTCCCTGATGTCTTTTAGGGGTAGAGGAGGCTGGGTAGACTCTATCTGGGTGGAAGGAGAGCAGGGAGTAAATTAATGTGAACTCTGTAAGAGTGGGCTGAAGAAAATATGGATCAGGATTTTTGAAAGAGGAGCAGAAGCGATTCCATTCACACTCCTTAAAGTGTTGTCAGTTCTTGGCCACCTGGATGCTGGGCAGCTAGAAATTGGTACTATCTGCTACTAGGGTGATGGACCCTTTTCTGGTGAGCATCATGATCATTTTGGGGAAGTAGCTAGCCATAAAGTAGGGTGAGGTGCCCAAGACTCCCCTTGCTTCTTTGCAGTACTCTGCTCTGTTGCATCTGTTTCTTGCAAGTGCAGAAGCATGCCTTGCCCTTTGGTCCAGTTCTTATTTTAAGGAAGAGACCAAGTAGAGGTGTGCCTGAAAGCAGCAAGGAAACAGTTAATTTTTCAGTGGTTCAGGAATTACCATAGGCATGGGCAAGGACTAATGCTGTAAAGCTAATGTGAGAACACTGTCTAGCATTTTTGGGGCAGTGACAGTGAAAGCTACACTGATAAACATTTTAGCTTCTGGACAGATCAAAGCTGGACTAGACAAAAGGCCCTTGTGGCTGGAGATGGGTGAACAATCTATGCTTGTAAAAGGTCTAAGTTCCAGAAGCACAAGGCAACCACAGGTTAAGTAGCACAACTTGCATTTTGTGGACTAAATTACAGTCATGGTTTCAGGTATTAAGAGATTTCCCCAGTATTACCTTCAACAAACATCAAATTCATACCTTTTTCTTTTTCTTTTTTTTTTTTTTTTTGGCTCTGAAACTAGACCCAGGCAAAACAAATGAGAGACAAATAGGGAGAAAATAATTCTTCATTTTCTGTGCAAGAAATACAGAGAGTAGCAGCTCCAGTGTGATGCATAACTAGTAACTGTTTTTCAAGTAAAAATAAGGTTTTAAACAGTGGGGAATGACTTACAGTTTCACAAAGTGCAACACCTAGACAGCATCAGTATTAGCTCTGTTGTAAAAATGCTTGTGTTCCACCAGAAGAAGACAATATACTCATGAGCTAAGGGCCCAGCAATGGATTGATGGTTGTCATCCTTTCTAAACTGCCAGTAATAAAAAGAGTCAAGCCTGTTGAACATCAGCCATGAAAATATTTCTCCTTTGTCTTCTCTGACATCTTAAAAGTAAGATAAAGAATGTAGTCATTCAGTTTGGGACAAGTGGAAAAAGACCTTTTGCTCTTTCTTACAGTATCTCTCATAGTGGTTGTACCATCTGCATACAGTTGCTTGGTGGCTTTGGTATAGTGTGAATATCCATAAACAATTGCTTCAGTTGCTCTAGATGAGTCCTAAGCATTTGTAAGTCAGTAGTGCTCCTTCTTAATGATTTCCAGCAGAATAAGAAGTTTTCCAAAGCAAAGATAGGTGTAACGTTCACAAGTATCTCTCTAGCGATGTCATCCATTTCCTGAAAACAGGTCTTATGTGTCTCAGTTCCTTCTCCATAAAATGCAAGAAGTGAAGACTGATCTCTGCATCATCTTCATTGAATAAAAGCTTCTTCAAAACATGATAACATGATAATATGTTGCTCAACTTCTTTTTGGAAGGCATGGCATGGCAAGGCAGTGACAGAAGGAGGACAATGTCTGTTTGTCCAGGTGTAGTTGTATGGAAAGTTTAAACTCTTCCTCTTTCTGGAGGTATCCTGGCATGTGAAAGCTGCTGTTCTCTCCAGCAAAACCATTCTGCTTCAAGTAATTTCAGTGCTTTAACATTGCAATTCACTGCATCGCAGCAGCTCTAACAATTTTGAAGTTTTCTGTTTTCTCACTGCGGTGGCTGTACTTTGCCATTTCCCCATGAGTAGTACCCACTACCACTGATTGCATCCTTTACAGGAGGAATTCACTAAGTTTGAGAGCACTGGCCCATCTGGCCTCTCTCCTGTTAGAGTGCTTAACTTCTATAAGAACAGCTTTCTGTAGCTCAGAGCAAAACAAAGAGATACTGCTAACTTAGGGTTTTCTGCGCTGGGTGACATTCATGCTTGCTTCTTGTACCTCTTCAAGGTGATGTTTTGCAGAGATTTTTCTATTACTAACACTGACATGTGTCTTGGAATATGATTCTGGGTATGGTGGGCCACCATAGCTGCTTGAACTGTCAGTGAGCCTTAGAAATTATTTTTTTTTTTTAAAAAACATTTAACATTGGGAGACCACGAGTCATTGGTTCTTAACATCCTGCTTGTTTATCTTGCGAAGTGGGAACTGAAAACAGTTTTTGTGAGGCTGAAGCAAATTCAGTGGATTTTTGCCTCATTTGGTGCTATAAACACCAGTAATAGTAGAGGACTCAGAAAAGGACTACCTGTAGCTTCAGGACTACCCTCAAAGCGCCACTGATAATAAAAGCAGAATGTTGGTCCCTGTTGGCTGGCAGTGCTGAGCAAATACAAGGCTGCAGGAAAGGCAAGCAGCTGAAATGATTTCATTCAGATAATCAAAGATTTGCAAAACAAATACGAAAGACTGGTGAAACTTGAGCTCAGACCTTGAGTTTAGGTTAAAACAGATTGAGATGAAGTAAAACACTTGCTTTATGTTTTGACAAAGAAAAACCCAAACAAAAAACAAAACAAAACAAAATTCCCCTAAAAATAGTATTCCTTCTAAAGAAAAACATTTTTTTGTCAAAAACTTCCTCTCCCCCCCTTCTCTTCTTCCCCCATTCCCACCCCCCCAAAAAAAGAAAAAATTGTGTGGCAGCACTTTTTTTGATAGTCTTCACTGGTTTGTGTAATCAGACATGTATCACCCATGATGTTGAAATAGAACCATTACTAATCATTTTTGATTGCTGTAGGTTTTTATTTTGTTTTGTAAGAGTCCAAACCTCCTTAATTCACCTTTGCAAATGCAGTGTTTTCCCTAGTGAATAGTCAGAATGCGTTCAGGCATGTTACTGTAACATGGCATGTGTTTGGTAGCAGCAGGGATATAATGCGAGTAAGATTCATTATGTTTTCATAATGTGGGTTTTAAGCGTAGAAGGACTTGCACCCCATCGTGGGAAAACAGATTGTTATTCAAGCTTAGTTTGCCAGTGTATTTTAAACATGAATTCCTTTAGTGCTGAACCTTTCTTGAAAGTATGTTTCTGAAAATGACTTTGAATATAAAAGTGTTAGCAAAATCAGAACAAATTATGGTCCTTTAAGAAAAAAAAAAAAAAATTAAAAGCCCATTAATTTGGGAAGAAGATTTTTGTGTCCCTGTTTGTGACTATTCAGCTAAAGGTGAGATGACACCAAGTCTGCCTGGTTTACGGAGAAGTTAAAACTTTTAAGTGATAATAGTGATAGCTAATAGTATAAATGTAAACTTTTAAATCGATATGAGTATAATATGATGGTGGCTGGTACTTTTGCATGCTTTTAATGGGAACAGAAACAAACAGTGCACCAGCTTCCCAGCAGGTGTAATTTTCTTTTCCAACAGTGCATTCATTCTCTGTGACTATTGCCAGGGTTAAAATTGTCCATCAGGTTGTGTTTCTGTAACAGCCGAGTATCTCTGGAAAGGCAACCTGTTTTACCTTTCTCAAATCCTGACCTAAAGCTTGGTGATGGAATGAACATCGATCAGTTAAGTCCTCTCATTTTGCCTTGACATCCCAGGTCACTGACAAGGTATCATTTCGACAAGGAAACATGGAGTAACGGTACAGGATAAAAACTAGGTTAAAATTGTTCCTACTCTAGGAACACTGCAGCTACATCAATTTTTGTAGCTTTAGAACCCAGAGGGGATCCAATTATAAGTGAACTTGTTTGAATGCAAGGAGAAGGGCTATTCCATTTCCCATACAAATGAGAGTAAAGTACACAGTGAGATTTGATTTCAAGAACTCTTGTAACCAGCTTTCAACAGGACGTTCATATGTCTGTAGTTACAGACTTATGAATAATAGTTGCACCTGTTACTGAGAAGGTGAAGGACTAGAGCAAGAGAAAAAATGAAATCTGTCTCATTAAAATTCCTTCAGAAGAAAAGATTCCTAAAGATTACACTTACCATGATCTGATGATGAAATTTTCTTTAGAGAACTGAATGGAACTCGCTGATGGAAATGTAGTATTTGTTGCAAGCAGCTGTGGACTCATACATGCCTATTACATTTCAAATATCATTTTCCCTATGCCACCTCCAAAGATCCCAATGACAACAATAAGCCCTCCCCCCAAACCTCTGTCATCCTGCCTGTCCTGTCTACAGAGAGAACTCTTTCTGAGACTAACTGGAGATGAAAAGCAGGAACCCGCAGAGTAGCTGAAACAGACACAGAAATGTAAATGTGGGTTCAAGTCCATGGGTTGCTAGTGATGACACTTGCACCATGACCAAGTCTTTGCACATGCTGTGCAGCCTGATCATGATGATTCTAAGAGCAAGTATCCAACATGATATGTTACTTACCCAGCCACTGGGGTTTTGTTAATTTTGAAATTGAAAAAATCTCTCTGCCTGCTTATACTGCCTTGAATGCTCATGTTTTTTGTTGTATGAGAAGTAGCACTCTCGTGTTGGATGCCAGAGAGGGACTCTTCATCAGGGGCTGTAGTGACAGGACAAGGGGTAATAGATTTAAACTTAAACAGGGAAAGTTCAGGTTAGATATAAGGAAGAAGCTCTTTTCTGTGAGCATGCTGAGGTGCTGGAACAGGTTGCCCAGAGAAGTGGTGAATGCTCCATCCCTGGCAGTGTTCAAAGCCAGATTGGGCAGAGCCTTGGGTGCTATGGTCGAGTGTGAGACAGGGCGGTTGGAACTAGATGATCTTAAGGTTCTTTCCAATCCAAACTATTCTATAATTCTGTATATATATCTTCCATTTCAGTGAGGTAGGTAAGACATATGCCAAATAAGCAAATCCTTACTATAGTGGATTGATAGATCTGAAATGAGATATAATTGCTTGTCTGAATAACATGAGAATAAAAATAAGTGGTATGTAGGTGTAAATTTTGTTCGAATTCCACAGTGTCCATAAATAATTTAGTATGTTATCTATATGATGTAAGTAGCTGTCGTGATTTAAGTCCAGCCGGTGACTCAGAACTGCGCAGCTCCTCGCTTATTCCCTCCGCTTCTTCCTCCTCCCACTCCCAAAGGGATGGGGAGGAGAATGGAATGAATGTAACTCCCACGAGCTGAGATAAAAACAGTCCAGTAACTAAGGTATAACACAAACCACTGCTGCTACCACCAATAATACTAATGGTAAGGGAAGTAACAAGGGAAGAGAATACAACCACCTGCCGACCAATACCCAGCCCAACCTGAGCAATGATCTTGCCCTTCCAGATAGCTGCCCCCAGTTTATATACTGGGCATGACGTGCTGTGGCATGGAATACCTCTTTGGTCAGTTTGGGTCAGGTGTCCTGTCTCTGCTTCCTCCCGGCTTCTCCTCCTCCCTGGCAGAGCATGAAGCTCAGAAAGTCCTTGGTTTGAGTAAACATTACTGAGCAACAGCTAAAAACATTGGTGTTACCAGTATCGTTCCCAGGCTGAAAGTCAAAACCACAGCACTGCTCCAGCTCCTAAGAAGGAGAAAAATGACTACTACTACTGAACCCAGGACAGTATCCACCTCTTATTCCATACCATTCATGTCGTGCTCAGATCCCACATTTTCCAGTATACCATCAGTCATATAAATATATGAGACACACACACCCATACACACAAAGAGAGAGATACCATTCCTTAGTGCATGGACCAGTCCCTATAAAGCTGCTGAGTTCATCTGGTCCATGATGTCGGGCTCCATCTCTTGCAACAGTCTTTCAGAGCAGGAGAGACGATGTGCAGTGTTGGATTGTTACCTGCTGACGACACTGTGTAATTCAGCTGGTCACTGCTGAGCTCATCTGGTTTCATCAAAGTTCGTTCTTTGTTGGGGTGATGATCAGAGGGAGGTCAAGGCCAGTTGCTGATGACCTGGAGACATCTAGTTGGTGGACTATAAAAGCGCTACATAGCAGGCAATAGCATGTAATTGAGTTCATTGGCTGTTTTCCCCTAAAATCAAATCTCCCTGAGGTACACATTGGACTTCCCTACCTTCCTGCATTACCCATGAAGTATATCCGGGTCCCTGAGCAAAAGCAATCCCACAAGTGGGTTTGCCTTTACTCGAAGCAGGAATAACCCAGACTGTCTTCCCCAGCAAATTCTCTGTGTGCACCATAGGAATTTTGTCCCCCTCTACAGTATGTAAAAGTTCTGACTGGGCTGAACCAGATCCTCTGGTTGGCAGATCCTCTGGTGTTGACCAACCAGGTAGCTTATGGTAAATGTGTATCCCAATGTTTGAAAGTCCCACCACCCATTGCTCTCAGTGTAGTTGTTAACAGCCCATTGTACCGTTTGATTTTCCCAGAGGCTGGTGCATGGTAGGGGATGTGATATACCCACTCAATGCCATGCTCTTTGGCCCAAGTGTCTATAAGGTTGTTCCGAAAATGAGTTCCATTGTCTGACTCAGTTCTCTCTGGGGTGCTGTGTCACCATAAAATCTGTTTTTCAAGGTCCAGGCAGTGGCGTGAGGCACAGCGCATGTTTCCAGCTATCCAGTAGTTGCTTCCACCATAGTAAGCACATGGCACTTGCCTTGGCAGGTTGGTTGGAGTGCGATATAATCGATCTGTGAGGCCTCCCCATATTTGTACTTCAGCCATTATCCTGCATACCAAAGAGGCTTTAACCACGTGGCTTGCTTAACTGCAGCACGTTTCACAGTTGTGAATAACCTGGGCAGTAGTGTCCATTGTTAAGTCCACCCCTCAAGTCTCCATACAGCTGCCTTCCGTCTCTGATGCTTTCCCACAATGTGGCGGGACCCATCAGCAAACAAGGCATATTACTTTTCACTTTCTGGCACTTTATTATGTGGTGGGGCCTCTTCAGCATGCATCACCTCCTTCTGTGGTGACATTCCAACATCTTTGCCCTTTGACCAGTCCATGATGACTTCTAGAATTCCTGGACAACTGGTATTTCCTGTTTGAGCTTGTTGTGTAATTAGTGCAGCCCACTTACTCCATGGAGCATCAGTTACAAGGTGTGTAGAGGAGACCGTGCCTTTGAACATCCAGCCCAGCATGGGCAACTGGGGTGCCAGAAGGAGCTGTGCTTCAGTGCCAGTCACTTCTGAAGCAGCCCGAACCCCTTCATAGGCTGCCAGTATGAAAAAGGTCGGGGTATAGGTGGCCTCAGATCCTCTCTATCCCCAACTCCAAAAGCCAAGGAGTCGACCTCGAGTCTCCCCTGGAGCTTTCTGCCAGAGGCTCCAGGTAGGACCATTCTCCCCAGCTGCGGTGTAGAGTACATTTTCTACATCTGGCCCAGTCCGAACTGGTCCAAGGGCTACTGCATGAACTGTCTCTCGTTTAATTTGCTCAATCTGTTGTTGCTCAGGGCCCCATTTAAAAAGATTTTTTATCCAGGTCGCATGATAGAGCTTACAATCAAACTGTAATTCGGGATGTGCATTCTCCGGAGCCCCACAACACCCTAAAAAGCTTGTGTTTCTTTCTTATTAGTTGGTGGAGACATTGCTTTTGCCTTGTTGATCTCGTCTATGGGGATCTGGCAACATCCATCTTGCCATTTTGTTCCCAAAAATTGAATCTCCTGTGCAGCTCCCTTGACTTTACTCCATTTTATGGCAAAATTTGCTTTCAGCAGGATTTGGATTATTTTCCTCCCATCCTCAAAGACTTCTACTGTGTGTGGGGGGGGGGGGGGGGGGGGGGGGGGGGGGGGGGGGGGGGGGGGGGGGGGGGGGGGGGGGGGGG
>JAOEHY010052126.1:0-39132 GCA_025447955.1 Psilopsiagon aurifrons
TCTTTTTTTTTTTTTAACATTTTCTTTTTTATTCTTTTTGGTTTTGTTAATTACTTCCCAATACAATGAGATGTAAGTTCAGTGAGAACGGAGCAGTGAGGAGGGTTATTCCCCAGATCCCTCCAGCATATCTTCACTCTTCACGACCACAGTAGTTCTAGATGGATGAAGAGGGTGAATTCATTGATTGTAATTATTAATGCTGTAGAGGATGTTAATAGTTCTAGGTTTGAAGTTCTGCATACTGCAGATGATCTTTGTTAGTCATTCTTTTCCCTACTTAGAAGTGGCCAATAACCTACACTAAGTAGCAGTGATGGAAGCATCTGTCTTCTTACTTGAAACCGATTTTCAGTTTGACTTCGAAAAGGAACATAGGTTTCATTTAGCTTTAAAGTGTCCCAGTGATTCACCTTCCCAAGATAGTTTTCCTAATTTCTTTCACTGTCTTCTGGCAAATCTCTAGATGGGACTGACATTGACTTGAGGCTTGGTATTCAAATGGCTGAGGCTATATTCTGTGTGTTTAAGGTGGTAAAAATTAATGGAGTTGTAAGTGGCAAGGTGTAAATATTTTCAACATTCACCTGGGGTCAGAAACTGAGCGTAACTTAAAAACGGAGATTGGAAGAGTGTGTTGATGGAGAGGCCTCAAGATGCTGGGCTGAAGAAAGGGAATGTGGTATTTTCCAGTAGACTGATTTTCCTGCCATATCCCCTTACCTGCAAACTACCTTTTACTGTGTAGCCTAGAATCCCAGCCTGCTAAAGATACCACTGTTTGTACCAATTTTCTCTACCTGATATTGATTTAATCTCTACCTCACCAGAGTCTAACCTGAATGCTTGCTGGGGATTGGAAAGCACTCACCCCTCTTTGGAATTTGGCAGTGTGATCTCAGGGTGGCTTGCCAAGTCTTTTGTGGGGGGTTTAGTTACCTATGACTAGTTTTCTTTAGAAAACTGCCACATTATTCTGGGCCTCTGTTGCTAAATGAAGATGTACAAATGCATGTGTGACCACCCCCATTCAGTTATCAGCCAGAAAACTTAATCTTGGGACAATCTAATCAGGTTGAGGTTTATTACTAATAGTTTTCATCTGGGGTGGCTAGTTAACAATTATGGATGACATGTGAACGCTGACTCAGTATTGCCAAGATACTCAAGGATTTGAGAAGGCTTAATGCAGCTCAGAGTTTAAAAACAATTAGCAGATTCTAGGCTGCATTTCTTCTAAAGATAATTATTTGCCTTGTTTATTTAAATGGGAATAACTGAATGTCCTCACTGTACATTTTTCTACATCTACAGCAAAGATACTGTAGTGGTGAAAGTCACAGACATTCCTGACCAAACAGTTATATACTCAAGATATTCCTTTTATATTCAGTATACATTTTCTACACACATGTATCCATCCATATGCATATGTGGGTACGCAATAAGCAATTTTACCCTTACATTTTTGTTTGGAAACAAATGCCAGCCTGTGATAATGATATACATTTTCTAACATAGGATCTTTTTAAGCCATAGACTCTGCCACTGGGGACTGCACTATGAGATAATTGACCTCTGTGTGAGTTATGTGTCCCGAGTCTAAAGCAAAGGCACACGTAGTGGCATCAAAATCAATTATCTTACAATCCATCCCCCAGTGAAAAAGGCTACTGCTGTTGGAATAGACCCACGAAAAAGATTTAGATATTTTTAAATGTTTTCAGTGACTTAATTCTTAGAAATAATATTATTACATTAAGCAGAGAAATAGAATAGTGCTGCTGGATTAAACTTCGCTAAGAGTACCTACAGAGGACTTGCTATGAGCAGGCACTAGCTGGGTATGAAATCTCATTGGGGTATCACTGGCAGAGTATCACCAAGGCTGTAGTAACTGGGCTGTCTTCACTGCTGCCGTGCAGGTGACTGTCAAATAGATGCTCCTTCATTTTCTCTCTGGTTGCCATCCTCTTGTGTGTGTCAGGGAGCAGCAGAAGTAATGGACAGAGCTGCTAAACTCTGAGGACAAAATTCTACTTCCACTAACCCTTGTAAACCCTCACCAGGGTAAAACTATTTGGAGAAAGCAAAGATATTTAACTCAGGAATGGTGTCTCCAGTCAGAGCCTGATCACCAAAATGATCATGGCTTAACTACCATGTACTGGAACTTTGAAACTCTTCAATTGCCCAGTTGCTTGGTTACAGGACCATTTGTCATCTATTCTGGTAGCAGGGTGAGAGGTAGGGGAACTGGAGGGAAGAGGGGAGAAGATTACATGTGCTGTTGAAAATGCAATGAGCACATTCGATCATATCTAATTCCCATTTATATTACTGTGGACATCCTTACTGCCCAGCTGCCCTCTCAAAGACTCAGAGCTATGGGATTTTTTGATGCATGAATGAAGACTGGGAAGAGGGCCAGCATGCAGGCTTCTTCATCATTTATTACCTTCTAGTTTTAATTGTTTCCCTGCTTCTCTCGAGATACTTATCTAGGAGGAATTGTACTATGCAGTACAGACACGAGAGGTGGCAACTGAAGATTGCTTGTTAGCTTAGTGCACCATACAGTAGATGGATCTTAATAAAAGAGTATTTACATTAATAGAAGAGGCCCATTTATAAACCTTTTATTACTGAAGTGCACGAGTCTGACTCCTGTTTGTCCATTATAGAGGTGTGGGTTATATAATAGTCACCACATATTTGTATTGTCTGTATCTTTACAGTAATGAAGATCAGCTGCCTCTGTATGCCACATTGTTGTACCCTATTGTGTCTGCAAGCCTACATTTCTCTCTGTTGAAAGCCTCGGGTAGATTTACAGTAGGGCAAAATTTAGTCTGCTTAGATCCTGACTGGTATTTCAGCAGTGGGAAATTAATCAGGAGCTACCAGAAGAGTGCTTGATGATATGAGGTAAACCAAAGGGGAAATTGGCAAAGGAGGGAAGGATAGTTAGTAAGGAAAAGATAGGCATGGAGTGCCTATCCCATCAGAGTGTGATTGAAGGGAGGAATTCAGATCCCTAGTTCCTTGTATCTTCAGTGGTGCTATATGGTCCTTCTCTGTGGTCAGCTTTCAGATATTACCCTTGCTGCCGTTCGGATTCCCTTATCAGAGCCCAGTGCCTTTGCCTCAGGCAGTACCTCTGGCTACCTTTCATGGTCCCTGTGCTGCTTTCCAGCCCTGTCCCATCCTGCTGAAATTGTGTCCTCCTTGCAAAGCTGGCAGCAGCTGTGAGGGGAACAGTGAATGGCCAAGGTGCAGAGGAACTTGGTCTGTGGTCAGTCAGCCTCCTGCACCAAAACCTGATGCAAACACATGCTGTAGCCAAGGGAGAGAGAACTGGCAGTGACATCTATGAAACAAAGCTCCAGCCTTCACCAGTTAGTGCTTTATGTTTTCAGAGCATCCCACACTGTGCAGGAAATGTGTCAAATCTTCCTCTCCAAATCTTTGAGGAAGGTCAGGCCTGTAGGCTGAAGCAGGAGTGACCACTTTGATTTAAGTCCTCTTTGATTTGAAGAATAAAAACATGCAAGTCTCTTTTCATGCTTTGCAGGATAAAGAATTAGAGCAGCTTTCATGCCTCTGTCCCATTTTAGTCTTCAGGAAGGCAAGGTTTATACATTACTCCTATTTCTTTTTTCAAACGCAAGAGTGTAGTTAAGAGTAATTGCACATACATCAGGACTCGGAAGAATTGGAGGCCACTAAATGCAGAGGATGTTCCTAGTTGGAGAAAGTGGCTTTGGAAGCAGGCTTTTTTGAATTGATACCTAAAAAGTTATTTTATTATTTCTCCCAACACTTTAATGACCTTGAGTTTTTATCTCACCTTTTGGGGGGTCTGAGAGGCTCCTCATTTTGTCATTGTGAAAGTTCATGTTATTCACCGAAGGAGTCAGGGCTCTTCTGTTTGTCTGCTACATTCTAGCATGCACTGTTAGTTAATTGGGAGAATATTTGTTGACTTTGATGGGTCTGTTGAGCAGAGTCCATGTTGCCAAGTTCAGTAGACAAACATATACACCAGATTTATCCATTCCTCATCCATCTTGACAAAGGGATAAATATTGACTCAAGTGCCCAGTCCTGTTTCCCTCCCATCCCTCCTCCCAGCAAAACCCAAAGAACATGTTTTATGGATAGAGCCAAATGACCAAGCTTACATAAAAATACTTTGTGCTTGTAGATATGAAATTGAATCAATTAGTCCATCCCTGGCAGTGTTCAAGGCCAGGTTGGACAGAGCCTTGGGTGGCATGGTTTAGTGGGAAGTGTCCCTGCCCATGGCAGGTGGGTTGGAACTAGATGATCCTAAGGTCCTTTTCAACCCTAACTCTACTATGATTCTATGATTAACAGGTCATCTTTCCTGAGACAGCACACATCATTAGGTCTAAAATGATGTTGATATGTAATTTATAAATATATATATCATACATATTTCCTAACGAGTTAGGAAAAACCTTTTACCATGTTGCATTTTTAATTGTATAATGAATGTTAAAGTATGTGAATCAGCTTGATTTTAAAACGCAAAGAGCTGAAGTACCCTAATAATAAATCCGTAGGTGTTTGTTGGGAAAGAGATGCAGTTCGTGTGACTGATGAGATATTAACAGTTCTGACCTGATCTGTCAGTGACTGATATTGATAACGCTCATTTCTAGAGAGCACTGAGGCTTCCATACGGCTCAGCCTCCCTTGAGGTTGGAGGGGGTGTGTGCAGCTCATGCTGAGTCCGGTGTTTCTAAATGGGGTACTTGGAGCAACCCGATTCCATTTTTGTGAATCATGGCCATAAATTTAGAAAGCAGAAAGTGCCTGTTTCATAATGCTGCCCTGACTCTGGCAATGCAACATTATTTTTGTTGTGTTCTCTCAAGTGCTCCTCCTTGTCTGAGACGCCTCCAGCTTGGGGCTTCTCTTAAGGATATGCTGGCCTCTTAGTTAGGAAACGTTTTCCTGATGATCAGCCTCACTGTCACTGGCCCAATTAAATCACATTACTTCTTGTTATACCCAGTGGGATCCCTCAAACAATTCCTTGGCATCCTCACTATCTGTCTCCTGTCAGACACTCCTGGATGTTCATCTGGAGCCTCCCGCCAAACTCTGGCTATAAGTCAGCCTGATTGCTGTCTGCTCTGTGCATGTGCAGAGTCCTTCCCATACCACTCCATTGGTTTTTTTTTTTTTGTTTTTTTTTTTTTTTTTTTTGTAAATCTGGTGTGCCATGATGTTTTGGTTAAAAAATTACTTCTCTGTAGAATTAAGCATCTGCCTGAGATTGATAAATACTTATAAACCCATCTCCTAGCATTTGGTGAATATGTCTCCTTTGTTTGAAGCATTTAAACCTAGATTAGATGTTAAACCTAGGAACAGAGCAAGAAACTATTCAGTCAATCAGAAATCAAGAGCAAACAAACTAAAGGTTTGGGAGGGAGCCTCCATATCGGCCTCGAGTCCAGTCCTGAAGTTTTCCATCTGCTACTAGTTAGAAGTCAGTCTCCTGTGGAATTGGTAAGGATTTGCTAAAGTAAGAATTGCGTAAAAGCAGAGAGTGTGATTTTGCTGTTGGTATCACTAGGGTATAGAGTATTTTCCAATGGTCTGCGGCTGTGACATACTCAGGTTGCACTTGAAAGTGCAAGTGTCCCTGTTAAATGCCCTGTGCGGCAGGCACCAGACATAAAGCTGATGCAGTTTTTTTCTCACACCAAACAGAAGTGTGGAACTCATTGCTGCAGGATATCACAGGGGCTGAAAGTAACAAATGGGCTCAGAAAAGGACTAGGAAAAATTAGGAAGATTTGGTGGGTGGTTAATAAAAGCGTTAATCTGGTCTGGATCAACCCCTGGCACTGAAAGACTCTACATCATTGATTGCTGGGAGCTGGGAGATGTGGAAAGGGTCTGGCTGTGAACTTTTTTCTACCTTGATTCACATGATCTTTCCCTAAGCTTCTGCTGGTGGTCATGGTTGAAAATGATATCCTGCCTGTGGGCATGACCAAGGGGCTTTATGCTCTTATATGAGCAGGAGCAGTAGTATCTGGCTGATGGAATCTCACTACCATTCTCTTACAGATTTCCTGTGCAAAGAAAATGCAGCATTTGGGTCTGACCTGAACACCCTCTTCCACTTGTTTAACTAAAGTGGTCTTTCAGCATATATTCCAGAATACCTCAGGGTATAGATTGTTTTAACTGATTGTCACCCCAGTTTAGCTGACACATTTTAGCACACCTATAGACATTTACAGTGAGAAAATTCCTGATATAGCTGATTTTAAGCTGGCAGAAATAGAGGCCACACTGGGGTTTGCCCTGGTTAAAGTGAGTCCTTTTGATTAAACTTATGCCAAATTCTGTGTGGACAAATCCTCATATTGTAACAAACCCACACATCCTCCCTTTCCTCTGACAATCATATCAGGCTGGTAAGTCCTATGGACCCAATCTAATAGAAATGGGATTTTTACCATGCAAATCTTATTACCTAAAGTGCCAATGAAACTAATGGGATTTTGGATAGTAAAAAATACTCTGTATGTGATACATAGTTTGGAATATAAATTCATGTGTGTGTGTGGGGGAAGTGTAAGGAAAAGGAGCTGTTACTGCATGTGGTCCTCTGGAGGACCTGTTCTAACACCCCTCAGCTCCTCCTTGATCTCAGTGGGACTGAAGTGGTGTTTAGCTTCTTGCTGAAAACACTGAGCTTCTTGCAGAATATGGTTTTCAAAATGCACAGCTATGTATCTATTTGGTTTACAGTTCATTTGAGGGAGGGGAACAAATAAAAGTTATCCCAAATGCTCTACTCCAAGGACAGACATCTAGAGGAATATATATTTTTCCAAAGGGAACCATTTTTTGCTGTGAAAGTTGGCTGAATGCGTCAAGAACACAGGGAGCATTTGGATGTATTTTGACAATCCCTAGATTAAAAAAACCCAACAATCCTGAATCTATTTAGATAACATTTTAATTTAAGTCTTCCCAATACACTCACATATATATGGTGTATGTTATATATATCTACTAGTGGCCTTAGGCTGCCAACCTGCGTGGGAACTCTCAGGCTGAAGACAGTGTCAGCAGATAGATCCAGAGTTAATAACTGAAGTTCTGCAAATGCTGCAACCTTTAAAACTATCTCCTGTAGTTCCTATATGTTGTGATAACAGCACAACTTGCAGAGGCTTCAACACCCCTTGTCATTGCTTGGGCAGGATTTCTAACATCTTTTCTGCGAGCTTAGTTTATGTGTACATTCAGGCCCCAAATATTTTATATTAAAATATTTTTAATAACCTACAGTGTTGTGCCATTTCAATGGTGATGCTCATTACTTGGTGCCGTGGTTTAACTAAGCACCACACAGCCACTAGCTTGTTCCCCCTCCAGTGGGATGGGAGGGAGAATCTGAAGGGTAAAAGTATGAAAACTCATGAGTTAAGAACAGTTTAATTATGGACATAAATTAAAATGTAATAATAATAATAAATAACAATAAAATTGCAATGAAGATGAAAATAATAAAAAGAGAGAGAGAGAGAAAAAAAAAACAAGAAAAAAAAAGATGCAAATTGAAAACAATTGCTCACCACCAAATGACTGATGCCCAGCCTGTTCCTGAGCCATGGCCCCTTGGCCAGCTTTCCCCCTAGTTTTTATGCTGAACATGATGTCATACAGTATGGAATATCCCTTGGGTCAGTAGGGGTCAGCTGTCCTGGCTGTGTCTCCTTGCAACTCCTTGTGCACCTCCAGCCTGCTCACTGGTGGGGCAGCATGAGAGCTGAAAAGTCCTTGTCTTAACGTAAGCAGTGTTCAGCAACAACTAAACCTCTGTGTCTTAACAACATTATTCTCATCCTAAATCCAAAATGCAGCACTATACCAGCTACTAGAAAAAATTTACTCCAGCCAAAAGCAGGATGCTTGTTTTTCTGTCACCTTGGAAGCAAAGATTCAATAAACAATACCTTTATTTTTGTTTTTATTTTAATGCAACACAGAGAAAAGGCACTTTAGAAAAGTGGAGGAAAGAGGAGGAGGTCAGATAAAAACAACTGCAGTGTGATGTTCGTTTTTGTGGCATTGATAGTTCTTATTCCCAAAGAAAATAATGTCCTTTTTTATTTGCTTTTAACATTTTGCCCTTGGCATCTGTTCCATCCATTGTGGACTAACCTAGACTCTGTTCTCCGACGATGGGTTAAAGTGAGCACTTACTGAAAAGCATTCTCTACTTAATTACTTTTCCTTCTTCTGGAAGCTATTTTTTTCATAGTCACATGTTAATTGTGTATTAGTAGGCCTTTCTGATTAGTTGAAAACATAATGAAACCTTTGTAAACAACAGGGAGAAAGAGGGAGAGGGAGGGAGGGAGTGGGAAAGGGGGTGAAAGGGACAGGGAGAAAGAGAGGTGTGAAGTGGGGGCTGGACCGGTTGGGGGAAGGTTGGTGAATTTTGAAAGGCAGAAATAATGCCGGTAGAAATTTCTGGGGTTTTTTTTGAATGACAACTTCCCTCACCCAAATTAATCAACTTACTTAACGAGAAATGAGATGCATGGAGATGCAAATTGCTGCTGATCTCCAAAAGCAGGGTGGCAAAGGCAGCAAGTTGTAATGGTGTGGAGGGGGGGCTGAGCCGCAGCTGTCCACTAACAAGTCATTCGTATTTGTAAAAGGCACGGAGCTGATTAACGGTTTTGTTATTGTCTTTCTCTCAGCCATAGGTAAAAATGCTGCATTTGTTTCCTGAGATTATTTCAGCAAAGATAGATGTCCTCCTCTTCCATCTTGCCTGCCCATTTGATTCCCACAGTGGAGCCTTGTGTTCCCCATGCACCTCAGCTTCCCTTGATGGGCAGAAAATCCAGATGCATGAGGAACACAGGCTCAGGTACCGGGTCTCAAACACGCAAGGCAATACCAGGAATTATTAACCTATCTGTACGACCCTCAAAAGGGCAAGGGAAAAAAAACCAAAACAAACCCAAAACTAAATAAACAGTACTTAGGACACAATTCAGTGATGCTCGGAGCCCAGCCAGCCCAGATCGGATTCAGTGAATCAGCTGAATCAGGCCCTTTTCTCAGAGATGTTTTCTTTTCTTTCCCTGGAAAGCTGCTCGTTAAACACAATTCAGATTGGTTGTTTTTAAAAGGACTATCCTCTGTTTGCAGCGCTGGGTTTTGAACGGGCAGAGCCTCCCCCCCCCGGCTCCAGTCCTCCGCCTCCACCCCCTTCTGTTGCTGCTTTAAAGTGCTGTGCTTATAGGGATTTTGCAGCTCTCCGTGTGTTATTAGAAAACGTGTGGCTGGGACGGTTAAAATGGGAGTGCTACTGTATGCAAGAGCAATGTTCACTGTAAGCAATCCAAGGAAATCCTGCCAAGGCAGTATATGAACAGCAGCCAAACAAAACACAGGCGCCTTTCCAGTGAAAACCAGCACACTTCTGCAAATAGAGGAAAAATTGACTTTCTGATTTGGAGTGTTTCTACAACTAAGAAGAATTACTACAGTGATTGTTCTAAAAATATTTTTCGGCAGCACATTCTCAAAGGGATGCTTAGCAATGTTTAATTACACTTCTCTTAGGTGATCAGTCTGGATTGTATAGAAATAAAATAGGAAGTTTTTACGATCTTCTCTTAAGCCAACACTGGCATTATTTTCTGTAGTGATATAGTGACATAAACCACCACCTATTTAAGGATCAAAAATAGTATTTTTATCTTTGCACTTCAGGAAGTATGACTGGAGATTCATCTTTCGCAACTTCATAGCCATAGATTGCAATTTAATTGCTTAATCTAGAGCAACCCCCAAGATTCCCTACTTCTGTAACTGATGGGTGTTACTTTTCATCTGAAGTATTTTATACCATCCTCATTCCTTGCACCCCCCGTCTTTAGCATTTTAAAGCTTCTGGTCGTTTTCTTCTTTGTTCACCCAGTCTGGGATTTTCCTTTACAAGACTTTTGAGTCCTGTAGGAACCCTTTAGTATAAAATGTGTCTGGAGATATTTGGGCATTCAAAAAATATCCATAATGATGGAAACTGAATGGAATTCCACAAATTTGTTATTGCCAAGAATAAATATGTTATTTAAAAAAATGTTTTGCTAGTCACAGCTACAATTTTTTCAAAGAATTATTAATAATGGAGTTTAAGAATGCAGTCAATTTATCTGAAGTGAGCTAAAGAAATAGGATAGATCTACAGAGAATTATTATTATCTTTTTTTACTTCCAAAATGAAACATGTCAGCATTAGAAAAAGCAACAGAATTGTCAAGGATTAATTTTAATCTATGTATTAAAGTATATATTTGTCTATTTCAACCATTTGTCTTTTAACTAAAGATAGAAAAGATACTTTACTAGATATGTCTCCATTTATTCTTCTAAAATATTTACATCTTTAGGCTTGTAGCTGCTGTGAACTGAGTTTTCTTCTTTTAATTACACCACCACATACCAGATTTATCCCTACATTGAAGACAGTGTCTTGAGGCTAAGGAATGCCAATGTGGAAGATCCTCATCCAGAGCTCACTGAAACCAGTGGAAAGATTCATATTGACTTTGGTGGGCCTTGTATTGGGGTATTCATCATTAATTTCCTCTTTTTTTTTTTTTTTTTTTTATTTTAACTACTCGTTTTCAGGGTGAGGTACTCTTTACTTTCAACAAATCTTAAAGTTGCCCTAATTTGCTAAATTTAATTGTTCTGTATTTAGCATTCAAGAAAAACTTCCAGTGGGGTGGAGCTGTTGTACAGGCTTCTCCCAAGATAAGATTGTAGTTTGGAAAGTCTGGCTGGAACAGCTGAGGAAGGACAGACCTCTGCCCTGTGCTCGGTCCCCTTCCTCCTTTGTGCATAGTGGCATATTCGTAGCCACTCTTAGGGAAAGCAAATCATGTACATATACATATATCTACACACACACATTTATATATATATAAAAATAAAAGACAGCTTGAAAATGTAAGCATTTCTGCTTTGAATGTGAGGGATATCATCTGCTGTGTTCAAATTAGGACATGGAAATTGTGGCATATGCCGTGTCAAGGCACAGCAACGCAATTCTGTATCCTTAAATGTTGATGCATCACAGTGAAACCAGGTGAGATCTGGCCCCAGGTGCTGGCTCTGCATGCATTGCTGAACAATTTTTAAAAGATGCATGTTAGGTGGTTGGAGGAGTAAAAAGTAGGTCTTTTTCTAAACATATCTTTTTTTTCATGGAATATGTTGTAGGTTTAATGCAATGATTAAAAAAAATGATTGACTTAAGCTTCATACATTCCTCTGATAACAGCTCGGTATAATCCGGTCCTGACCTGGCTCCCCCTGATGTGCAGTGCTAGTTGTTGTGGAGCCCCAGTTATGCCAAGCTGGGGGAAGATTTTGTTGAGACCATGAAACTCATTTCACTGGTGACTGTACACAAATGCTGAATTAAGTGTCCTTCAAAGAATTACTCTGCAGGGAAAGCTTGGATGCTGAAGAGGTGCTTCAAGGACTGCTTCTGCTTTCCCTGTCTGCACATCCAGAGCCTGCATGGCTTGAAAAATAGCTCCACAGCAGTTTTTCCTTCATTCCTTTCAATGTAGATCCAGTTTTGAACCATTCTACCTTCAAGTCCATAAGCTCAAATTCTGTGGTCACTAGAGATAAGGCATTGAGGTAAATTTGCAATTAATTTGGATAGTGGCCCATGCTGAAGGTGTGTGGCTTCTAAACCTAATTAGAAGTGTAGTTGCTTGCAGACAAAAATTATTAATACACAAGGAAGGTTTTATTCAGAGACATCTGTAGGTTGGCAGCTGTGCCAGCCATGTCTGCTCTTCTAAGTAACGGAAGCTATGCAGTGGGAATAGCAGTGTTTTGGTGACAAGTGTTGAGAATATTGGTTGAATTGCATTATGAAAATATTTGCGTTATTTTTATTATTATTACTGTTGTGCAAGCAGAGTCGAGATATGAGCCTGGCTACGTGTGTGTGCATGAGTAGATGAGGTAGGAAGGAGAACTGTTATTTCTATTTTTTTCAATCACACCTCCTTAGCATTTTGTATCTATCAGCATTCTAGCCGAGCGATTTGCTAATTGCGCTGGAAGACCCACTTTAAATTCAGGAATACTGAAACTTTGCAACTGTAACATTTTGACTGGCGAGAATGACCAGTCTTCTTTTCTGTTTCGCAGTGAGCTAGTTGAAGGAAGCTGGCATTGTCGCAGAGTGAAAGCTCTGCAGAAGTGCCGCAGGTTTTTCATATGGAAATGTGAAATAATGGGGTGATTAAATAGAGCTGTATATTAAAGTACATCTGACATTAGAATTAGCATAATGTGCTCTAGCCCTAGGCTGAGTACTTTATTTGCCATCTGCGTCGGACCAAAATCCCCTGGGGAAGCGCTAAAATATTCTGAATAAACTCAGCCCGAGTTCTTATTGAGAGTAAAATACCATTTGTGGCACGTCGTATTGATTCGTCTTAATTGCGGTGCAGAAAAGAACATTCAGTTGCTGATGACTTTTGTACTCTGTGACAAGTCGGCTGGAGTTATTCTAACACTGCAGTTGGTTAACCTGAACAGACTGTTGTGTTCAGAGAAGGAGAAAACCTTATCTTTGGTAGCATAAACTATGGTATCATCTCCCGGCTTTACTCCTTCCTATCTTGATGCAGCATCTTTTTCTTTCCTTTATTTTTTTTTATATGTATTATTCCCTTAAACCAGCAGCCAACAAACTGAGGAGGAAATAGGGCTTCATTGAATCAGTCCAAAAATTCACATTCTTACCTAGTTACTCTCCACAGTCTCCCTCCCCACATTTCCACCGTCACATCTTAACAAAATAAAAATCCAGAAACATCTGACCAGCTTTCATCTAAGGGAGTGAAAATCGGTGGAACTTGTCCTTGAGGATCCATCTCCAGAACCATTAGTTCAAGAGATTTATTATGCATATTCTGTAAAAAGCTGTGGCTTCTCCTGTGCATAAGCCCAGAGTCTTAGTCTGTTGTAATGGTTTGATTTTTGTCAACTCTCCACTCAAATAGGTTGCTGAATACCTTTGAAAAAGTGCTTATAACATGCATAAAAGATAAATATTTCATCTGAAGGAAAATACTTTGATGCTCCATGCAATTCTGTAACATTCATAAGGTCCAGTTTTTACCCTATAATTGCCTATCATTATACACAATTTACATATTCAAACATTCTCTACAAACCTTAGTCTAGCATGTTTTTATTACAAATTCAGATCAAGGGAATAACCTTTAACTTCAGAGACAAATGAGACAAATTTACAAGTGCATGTCTGCTGTTTTCTTGTGTTTTATAAATCCCTGCAGACCCGAACACTTTTGCTATAACGCCACTCAGAACAATATACATATATTACTACTTGTTTGTAGTGCTTCGGTAATGAGTCCCCTTTGTATTAGATAACCTATATAATTCAGCATCTAGGCCCTCCATAACGTCAATTATCTCCTCATAGCTAAATGTACATTCCATTAAAACAAGATTTACAGCCTTTATAATACTTCTTAGGATTGAACATGGAGATTTTGTGGATTTAAAGAAGCAGAGATGGGAGTTAGCATTTGTTAAAGAAGCAATGAATTAAAACAAAAATGCTATTTCATTTACTAACTATGAATAGGCACCTAATGCCCTTAAGAAGTAATTGTAGTAAACCAGACTGAAGTACTTCTAGGGGGAAAAAAAAAAAAAAGGAAAATTTGTTTTCACCCTCTGGCTTTTTTTATTGTTTTCTAATTTATTCTTTATTTTTCCATTATATGACATGGACTATTTCCTTTATGTATCCTCCTTTAAGTTCCTATTCAGATTACTGAGAATTCTTGCTTGTAAGATGGGAAAATGTCACCTTAGAAAAGTCTGTGGGGAAAAGAAAAATAAAATCCCAGCACTTGCCAGTTTTCAAACAAAACTACTTACAGGAAACCGATTTAAAGGGAAGCTGCTGGCATATTTCATATGTTGTAGAAAAGACTGACATTATTTCAAATGCATTAGAATACTTTATGCAAAGAAAAGGCCTAAAAGTGTCCTTGAGCAGTACAAGCGTTTTTCATGAATGCTTTAAATGGGATCCTAAATATTAAACCATCACCAATGGGTAGTCCTATGGTCTTTTCATCTCATGACTGAGTAGTTCCCCCTATGCCCCCAGTCCCCCCATATTACACACCCATTCTCACTGTTTTTTTCACTATTTTATACAGCAGGTTTGTAAAGCATCCTTGCAATCTGCTAGTTGATGTCTTAGATTCAGAGAAACTAACTAAAAGACACAAAACTGTTTAGATGCTAAAGGTGGAGTCAGTTGAAACTGTTGTATCACAAAAGGCTAATTTAAAAGTTAACTCATTCATTATTGGTCTTTTAACATCGATTTTCCTGTTTGCTCCTTACTTTTCACACTTCTCCCTTTCTCTGCTTTATAAATTGCCTTTGTATTTTAGAATTTAGCACCAATTAGTAGAAGGTGTTCAGAGATGACAAACATGTTTTTTATCTTCCTTTTTAATAGCACTTCTGGGTCAAAATCCCTGTGTCGTGAGTTCCATTTTTGGTATGCAATTTTCTTTCTTTTTCTGCACTAAGTAAAAGCACTTCTTACACTTCTGTAGGCTGAACATTAACTTCCAGTAAGCCGCAAGCTCTTTTAAGGAATAAGAAATTTGACATCCAGAAGGAAGTTGCCCAAAATGACTATTGACATTTTATACCTAAAAATATAATATTGCCATTTTGTAATGCACTTAGAAATTAAACTGAGCTGTGCATTTGGCTCATTTATGTGAATCTGGCAGTACAGATCTGAGGTATGATTAAGTCTTACTGAAAAATGGGACTATTGAACACAAGCTGCATCTTCAGCCAAAGGTCGCCTGTGTCCATTAAGAAGCAGGAAGCATCTGTTTGTGTTATGTGTGGCTGTAGTCTGCCTGCAGTCTCCTTCTTTTTTTCTAAGTATAAATGCCAGAGAGTACATATAAAATGCTTCTGGGAAAGTTTAATTGAAAAAAAAGCCCAACACAACAAACCCACCACAATTTGGTATGTTCACGTAAGCCTAGTTAAGATCCCTGTTTGTGATAACCTGGTATAGCTTATCTAGAAAAATTAAAAGCCTGGAATGGTTGTCATCAGAACTACTTTGAAATCATAGTACAGTAATTCAAATCAGAGTTTGGATAAGAGTATGATTTTAAGGTATTATGAAAGGATTGACTTTAGACACACAGCATGACAGTCTGACTTCTCAGCTATGTGGCTGGTAATTAATCTTTTTGGTTTTTGACTCACATGATAAAATAGTTGATTTGACAAGAAAAATATTATTACAGGAATGATAAACAGACAATCCTGCTTAATAGAAAGGGAACATCACTGAAAAGCCCAAATGGCTTCAGAAAAAAATAGGCTCCCAAGAGCGGGGCAGCATTTAATCCACCAAAGACAGAGTTTGGCAGTTGGCTTTAGCATAGAAAGAATTAATGGTACATGACTAATAGTAGTGTAATATACATACATTTTAATATTGGTGTTAAGCAGTGTTATTGTAGACCTTTTTCAACAGGTAGAAAATGTTCTCAGGAAATTTCACATTGCTAATTAAAATCAGTGCTGGGAGTGAGAGGGTCTTGTGGGGTTTGTAGGGTCTCTTGGCATAAAGCTTCTTGCATAATATCTGTAGAGCACTTGTGTTCTCACTAGTCAAGGTAGAAACAGGATGGGGAAAGCGGTAAAACACACAAGAGTGTGTGGGAGAAGAATATTGCACGAAGTCATGATTTTTCTTCTGTTTGAAGATGGCACTGGAGGAGATAGGCTATTCAAGGCAAGGTAGAAAAAGAGCACAGGGTCTAGAATGGGAAGAAACAAACAGTCTGTTACTGAGAAGTAATACGTCTTGATTACTCCATCTTTCTTCAGACACCCTTATTTTTCCATCCATCTCTTAAAAGCATTTAATTTTTGTTTCCCTGTCACATTCCTTTCACTGACCTCATCCTGAGTTTCCCCATTTCCAGACAATGACAGGCTCAGTGGCCCCTCATGCTTCGGCTCTTGCATCTAAACCTTCATCTCCTTCACTGAGATGCACTTCAGGTCAGCTGAGCTTTACAAGAGAGAGTGGCTGTTTATCTGAGTGGAGAATTGGAGATGCTTGGGTTGTGAGACTGCAGGCGTCTTGCTAAGTCATAAAATACCAACTTTAGTTGCCAGTTGATGCTAACTTTACAAACTGTTGGTGATAGTCCCTGTCACCCTCAGCAGCATGTGCTGCAAGACTCTTATTAAGCTCTTTCTTTTAGCAAGGCAGTATAGGGATGGATGCACTGTGTTAGCTCTGGGAATGGGAGAGGCATTGCCTTGTTTTACATCTTCAGTTCACGTTGCCATCAAAACAAAATTAAAATGAAGAGAGGTAGAAAAAGAAATGGTTCCCTTGAGTCTGGTGTTTACAACTAGTGACTGGCATTGGGCTGGCAGCGGTGATCCTCACCCAGGCTTGGACCCTACTTGACACTTACATCTTTTTCAGTGAGACTGTCAGTACCTCTCAAATGGAGATAGGAGTGCTTCCAAACAACCTGGGGAGTGCAGGGAGGGCAAGACTCTTGATATTAGGTGTTCTCAACATATGTTTATTCAATCATAAACATATGTAAGTAAATGTTCTCGCTAATTTGGAAAATTTAAAGTGGTAGTATGGCTTATAAAACCTTTTCAGCAGAACTGCCTATGATAGGCATATTTTTGTGTACCTAATCAAGCACTGGGTATGAACCAACTGCAGATCCACTCTGCAGACACCTGGAAAATATTTGGCCCTTGTCTAGGTGACCTGTCAAACCACATATAACCATATATTTTCTTCATTATGAAACACTAAATCTTTCCAGTATTTAATGCCCTTCTCTTTAATGTCAGCTGGTCTTCTAAGGAGACTTGTTAAATTAGTGTTCTCAATTATGGCATTTTAATTTAATAATAATTCAATTAAAGGTGTGCTTTATTATGGAGCATCCACACTACCTTTTTGGCATTATTAGAGTAACCATCATAATAATAAGGAGTAATTATTTAAAAGTTCATTAAAAATGAAGTGGTGCAGAAGAGAATAACAGTGGTGGAAAGATTCTAGGAACTAGATACATGTCCTTTCCAGAGTGCTACAATAAAAGGTGTCCTTTCTTTAGAGCTTGCAAGTTTCTACTTTTCCTGAACTTCTAAAGGTGCAGTAAAGCAGCATTAAAATTCTTTAAGATTTTAATTGCTGCTGTTGTAACTTTGTAAAGGGGACCAGAAATGTTATCTGGAAAGTACTGCTAGAGGTATGGCAGTGGTTAGGTGGACCTGACTGCAGGTCCTCACTGCAGTTCTGGCAAGGACTTTGGGTGAGTGATTAAAAAGAGGGGGAGTTTGTTCTCTGTTACAGCTAATGGAATTATTCAAGCATGCTGAAAGGAGGATTCATAAAGCACTGGATGTCACTGTAGCCCAGCAGAAAATAATGAATTCTAAACTGTTCTTATCATACACTGATTATTATTCGATAGTATCCAGAATAACTGAGGATATTTTGAGGGAAATTTATCTCCAGGGCAAAGGTGCTCAGTGTTCAGTGTGTATAGAAAGTCATGTACCCACTGGGCAAGGAAGATCTGCATATCACTAAATGATAGAAGTCAAACTGCAGAGGACAGATAAGTCAGGGGGTTCAGGCTTCCTGGTGCAGTGGGATGAATGCCCGCAGGTGCAGGCTACTCTTGCTCTGGGCTGGGCAAACCGACCAGTCTTTTTTCACTGCCCTCCATAAGGGCGGAATTTGGGAGGCAGGATGTGAATTTAGCTTTGTTGTGTGCTGTTTGCGAAAGAGAAAGAAGCTCATTATTGCTTTGACATTTTGAACGGATCATAATCTTTAATACAGTAATGAAGGGAACACATTTTAATATTTCTGGAAAAGACCATCTTTTGACATAATACTCAGAAAAGGCAAGAGTGTTCAACAAGTTCATAGTTTATAATTATCTGCTTAGGGAGAAGATACTGGAGAGATTTTTAATCTACCAAGTAAAAATATAAGAAGTTCTAATGGTTGGCAGTTGAATTTGGCAATTTAAGTTGGAAAGAAAAAAATTTTTTTAATGCTGAAAATAGCCAGCCATTGCCACAGACTGCTCTGATACTTAGTGAATTCTCTCACTTGGCATTTCCAATTCAAGTTGGGAGATGTGTGTTTTAAAAGACATGAAGTGGTGCAACTGAAAATCTCTTGGCGGGATATCTATACATGAGGTGCAGACTAAATAGTTTCCTATGTTTTTCATGTACGTGTAGGTAGGACAAAATATTATGATCTTAAATTGCAAGAAGAAAGATTTAAATTAGGCATTTGGGGAACCTTCCTGATAGTAAAGGAGAAAAGGAATGAGATAAACTTTGGGAAGGTTGTAAATTCTCCATCAGGGGCGCCTTTGGAGTATCTGACATAGATATCAACAGATACATAGATATGGATGTCCTTTGGATCAGGAATCAGACAAGGGCAACCCTTAAGGTTTATCCCAGTCCTCTCATTCTTTAATATCATCATCCTTCCTAGCCTACAAAACAGTATTTCTGAACCTATACAGCTGTATCTCAGTAGGATCCAGGCCTACAAACCTGTCTCATGCCTGAACTCCAGTGACAGTATTTGTTTGGGTTTACGGCAACCTTGAAGCTACTATTGACTGCCCAAGGCTCATGGCCTGGATGTTGCATCTCAGTACATATACCATATCTATCAACTAATATAAAGATAAAAAGTTATACTTGAGCCATCATCCCTGAAAGTCATGCCTAGTTAGAGTATAGGGTTGAATCCATCTGCAATTCATTGAACAGTATTAATGAAGTCTTGGCTTGTGCTTAACTCTAAGCACATTAATAATCTCATCACTATCCAACACAGCACTCCAGCCTGTGCTTAAGTTTCACTGATGTTGATTACTCACATGCTCAAAGTCAAGCACATGCTGAAGTGATAAAGACTGCATGTGGCAAAACCTATATAGCTGGTTGTCATAAAGTGGGTATTTAGCCAGACTTCAGTGCAGGTGGCAAGGGATTAAGATAGCCATATATCAAAAGTAGCCTTATAACAAAGAGTTTTATAGTGTAGGTGCACTGCATTATTAAATATAAGGATCATTCTTGAGCAATACGTGGCTGTTTCTGGGCATGTTTAAAATATTTAGCAAGTTTTTGAATATAAAAATGTTTGGAGTGGATCTTCAAAGACTTTTTGACATTGTTCTGTTCTTAAAAGTGAGCATCTACACTGCTCAGGGCAACTTCTAGGCAAATACCATGAAGTGATAATATGGAAATTAACATTTTATTTTATATATATATATATATATATATATATTTAATGGGGAGTCTGGGGAGAGTCTTTGAGGGCTGTGAAAGTTAAAGTGTATATACACACAGGCATGCACACATGAACACTCGTGAAGCAGTCAGAGATTGGTAGCTAGGTAGCCTGCAGTCAATTTTGCCATCAGGTCAGGGTCTCTCGAAGAGGAGTTAAAGAGCATAAAAGCTAAGCAAAACAAAAAGGAAGACTGTTTTATGACTGCTAGCTTGTAAATCTTAGATCACTAACAGCACTAATTTGCTCTGTTCAAAAGAAACTAAAAAGGAGAGGGCTTTACTTTCCCCACTTGAATATCACAGAGGTGAAGTTTTGGAGGACAAAACAAAACATCTCAGTTCCATGTAACAAGTAGTAGCAAGCATCCAGCCAGCTGCCATTTTGAGGGTAATTTTTTTAATCAGCCATTTCAGTTTTAGATTGGCCTTGATCCTTAGTCTACTCAGGAGTTTTTCTCCTTACGTATGTGCTGAGGTAAACGTGTTGCTGTCGTTGTCATCGTTGTCTAACACACAGCTTTCTTCATCCTGTCAGCTCTGGAACTAAGCAAGGGGAATGCATGCACATACACACTCTCACTCTTAATTTTTTTAAAGAAACCCCCACCCAAAAAAAGAATGAAGAAAGAATGCATGCTGTGACTTTAAAAATGAAAGAATTGAACAGCTGTGGGTAATAAATCGATTAATTAGAGTGGATAAAATGAAGGTGAAGGGTGCAGAGCACTCTTTAATTTGAAGATATATGACCTTGTAAGATGCTGCACTTCATTTGCTATTATATCACACTTCAGAAGGGGCTTTATTAAAATCTATTCTAGGGTGAGCTGAGGTAAAACATACTGTTAAAAGAAGCTTTTGACAGAGTATGTTATATATTTTAGTCTGCTTCAGTGATTTCTGTCACTTTTTATACTACACATGTTGCTGTGCAAGAAAATAAAAGGTCTAGACATTTTCATCATATTTCTGTAAGAAACAGAAATTTAAATATTTGAAGTAATAATGGGAGCATTTACTGTTGCTTTGGCTGCAGAGCTGACATAAAACTCCCTAACTGCCTCAGTGCTGAGTAGATTTTTAAGGGATAATGTATCAGTTCCTTTCTGTGTTTGAGTGTGGCTTTCATTAATGTCAATAGCAGTTACTGGCACTTTTGCCAAGCTGAGTGCAGTTCCCAAACTTGTGTTTTTTTTTCCAAGAGCAGTTGTTAGAGATTAATCAAAGCAACTGGGTCTGTCCCATACAACGCAGTGTGCAGGGTCGGGGCACAGGGGCCATGTCAAAGAGGCAGAAATGCCCGATGTGTTGTGTGCGTCTTTTCTTGGATGTAGAGAGGCAGCTTCTCTGAAATCAGGGTCTGAAACTGCTATCCACAGTAGTAGCCCTCCTAAATCAATAGGAGCGTGAGGAGCTGCACCACATTTATCACCTACCTTTGTAAATAAGTCTCAATCTGATAGATGCTGTTTCCTTTACGCTTTTATGGATGTACATTGGGTGATAAGATCAAATAGTCTGACAGGCTGATAGGTAGGGAGATAATTCTCTAACCTCGTTGTCTAAGGTTTTGTAGGTTTTGTTAGCAGTAGCCGTTCCTGCAACTGCCAGAAGAGGGGAATTCAGTCAGCAGCAATCCTGCTTTGCCTGGTGTGCTAGAGTTTAATTTTTTTTCTCTTCATTTTTTTTGACTGCTATGAGTCATTCCTCTTTACAAAGGTAGTTTTGATAATACAGCCCTGTTCACCTTATAAACTCATTCTCAAGCTCAAGCATTGGGCTTTTGTAAATTGCAGTCCTCTCCATCTAGAAAGGGGTTATGTAGTTCAGCTTTGGATCTGCGAAGGGGCTGGGATAGGGCTTCATCTCGGTTGTTGTGCACATACGGGTCAGATGGGAAGCTTGGTGCAGGCTTTGAACTTTCAGGAAGTTTAGTGCCTTTAGGTGCAGTGGGGCCATCACTAGCCAAAATATGTGCTTCCATAAACAAACAAACAAGCAAGAAATTAATTTCAGATATTCTGAAATGGGTAGTTGTTTTTCAGGAAACCTCCCCTCATTTAAAAAGCAACAACAAAACAACAAATCCTGGATCATGATTTTCAAGTTGACACATATTTAAGAGTTTATCAGTCTTGCAGAAGCACTGAAAAAAAGGAGGAGAGAGGGGAGAGTGCTTTTCAAGATAGCACATAATTTATATTGTGCTCAGAACTGGAATTTTCTAGCTAGCAAAATTATGACTGTAGTGTGGACTTGTCCACACCTGTCCTTTATGTAAAGCTGAATCAAGGCTAAAGGAATGCTTTCCACCTTTATGCAGTCGTTCAAAAGACTAGAAAGGCAAACAGAACAATGTTTTTGGCTCCGGTGAGCGTTTCTGCATTGGAGGGCAGGCTCAGGCTCAGAAATTCTTGGGACCCAGTTCAAGCATGGCCCGACGTTTGTTACTGTTAACTGCAACTGTGCTGTTGGCTTTGATTACCGGATGTTTCATTTGAGTGGCTTCTTGGTGTTTTGGCAAAAAGAATGTCAAAGCGGTTTATGCAAGGATATGTTTTCCAAGCTCCTGTTGACTTGAATAGAACTTGTGCAACTAAATACCTACGTAGTATTTTAAAAATGGAAGTGCTGGCATGACTGAAGCATGTATAAATTAATTTTAGCAAGATCTCAGGGGACTGCTGCATGAAGTATATAAAAATATAAAATGACAGAGTGAGAATGACACTGAAGCTCCTTGCAGGTGCCTTGTAAAACCTACCACACTGCATTTTCCTTGATTTTTGTCTGTAGTAATAAATCCCTTGAAACAAAATCCTTTTTGTGGTATAAACATGTGAAAGGATGTGGATCCTTCTGCGTCATAAAGGAAGGTTTTATTTGCAAGTTAGAGGATATAAACATATATAGCACCGATGTGTACGTGTGATATTTGTCATATATGTTAAGTGAATAAGTGTGGTGAGTAAATGTACTGTTCAACAATTTATATCAGTCAATACATTGCAATTAAGTCCTTTCAGAAATGCCAAGGAGGAAATGTGTTAGCAAAATAAAGTGCATGCCAACTGTATTTAAATGTTCTCTGCTGCATTATTTTTTGAGCATTCTTTCTCTTTTTCTTTTATAGGTAAAGATGAGCCTTCAAGCTATATTTGCACAACATGCAAGCAGCCTTTTAATAGCGCTTGGTTCTTGCTTCAGCATGCCCAGAACACACATGGATTCCGCATCTACCTGGAAACAAGCCCTTCAAACAGTTCCCTCACTCCACGCATCACCATCCCTCCTCCTCTGGGACCGGAGACTGTTGCACAGTCCCCACTGATGAATTTCCTTGGAGACAACAACCCTTTCAATCTTTTGCGAATGACAGGACCCATCTTGCGTGAACACCCTGGCTTTGGTGAGGGTCGGCTCCCAAACACGCCTCCGCTGTTCAGCCCACCACCTCGTCATCATCTGGATCCACATCGCCTTAGTGCCGAAGAAATGGGGTTAGTTGCCCAGCATCCCAGTGCCTTTGACAGAGTTATGCGTTTAAACCCCATGGCAATTGAGTCCCCAGCGATGGATTTCTCCAGAAGGCTTCGAGAACTGGCAGGAAACAGTTCCACCCCTCCGCCAGTCTCACCCAGTCGCACTAACCCTATGCATCGCCTGTTGAATCCTTTTCAGCCAAGTCCTAAATCACCTTTTTTGAGTACCCCACCACTGCCTCCCATGCCCCCCAGCAGCACTACGCCTCCCCAGCCTCAGGCCAAGAGCAAGTCCTGTGAATTTTGTGGGAAAACATTCAAGTTCCAGAGTAACCTTATTGTGCACCGGCGCAGTCACACAGGAGAAAAGCCCTACAAGTGTCAGCTCTGTGACCATGCTTGCTCCCAGGCCAGCAAGCTAAAACGCCACATGAAAACACATATGCATAAAGCTGGCTCCATGACAGGCAGGTCAGATGATGGACTGTCCACCACTAGTTCCCCTGAGCCAGGCACAAGCGAGCTCACTGGAGAGGGACTGAAATCCAGTGAGGCAGATTTCAGGAATGAGAGTGATCCTTCCCTGGGCCATGACAATGAAGAAGAAGAAGAGGAGGAGGAAGAGGAAGAGGAGCTTGAAAATGAGAGCCGACCAGAGTCAAGCTTCAGTATGGACTCAGAGCTGAGTCGTAACCGAGAAAATGGCTCCAAGTCGCTGCCAGATGAGAAATCCCTTGTGTTGGGAAAAGTCATCGAGAATGTAAGTCTAGGTGCCATCCAGCAATACAATGACATGCTAGCTGAAAAACAGAAGAGGAGTAGCTTCATGAAAAGGTCTTCTGACCAGCGAGACTTGTGTCCTCGAGACCTCTGTCAGAGAGATCCAGCTGATGAAGACTCAGTGGTAGGAGAGCTAGACCGCACTGAGGAAGGGACGGTCAATGGAAGAAACTTTGGCCCAGGTGAGCCCTTCCCAAACTTGTTCCCCCGCAAGCCAACGCCTATCACAAGCCCTAGTTTAAACAACTCCTCTAAAAGAATAAAGGTAGAGAAAGATTTGGACTTGCCACCAGCAACAATAATACCTTCTGAAAACGTTTACTCCCAGTGGCTGGTAGGATATGCAGCATCACGGCACTTCATGAAGGATCCATTCCTTGGATTCACAGACTCCCGACAATCCCCCTTCGCAACCTCCTCTGAACATTCATCGGAGAATGGGAGCCTGCGTTTCTCCACCCCACCGGGGGACATGCTGGATGGGGGGCTCTCAGGGCGCAGCGGCACAGCAAGCGGAGGCAGCACCCCCCACATCAGTGGTCCCGGCCCCGGTCGACCCAGTTCGAAGGAAGGGCGCAGGAGCGATACATGTGAGTACTGTGGCAAGGTCTTTAAGAACTGCAGCAATTTGACAGTGCACCGTCGGAGCCACACTGGAGAGCGGCCTTACAAATGCGAGCTCTGCAACTATGCATGTGCCCAGAGCAGTAAGCTGACGCGCCATATGAAAACGCATGGCCAGATAGGGAAGGAGGTCTACCGCTGCGACATTTGCCAGATGCCCTTCAGTGTTTACAGCACCCTGGAGAAACACATGAAAAAGTGGCATGGAGAACATTTGCTGACAAATGACGTCAAAATTGAGCAGGCAGAAAGAAGCTAAGGGCCCTCCCCACTCCCCGCTAGGTTAAATTTCAGGGGTCTAGGTAACATTTTATTTGTACAGTTTAACTATTGCCAACTGAGAAAAGATGACCTAACTTGCCTCCGTAAACATAACTTAGCATAAATATGGTAGGTGCCAGACTTTGGCACTTGAATATAACCTGTGTCTACAAAGTTCTATTAAACCCGAGGGTTGATTAAGGCAGTAAAAATTGTGGAGCCTTTTAACTGTGCAATAATTTCTGTATTTATTGGGTTTTTGTAATTTTTTGGCATGTGCAGGTACTTTTTTTTATTCTGTTTAAATTTCTTTAAAAATTTTGTTGGGTATCCCTTTTTAATTTTACCCAGTTGTAGCCTGAGATTACTTGCATTGTAGAGGAGAAACATATCTTTTAAAATTCTAATTTTTGGGCCGCTGCTTTGTTGAAATTTAAGCTAAGCATGTGTAATTTCTTGTGAAGAAGCCAACATTTGAACAGAAATACTCTTTTTCCTCTTTTTTTTTTCCCTTCCTTTCCTCTTCTTAAATAACCTTAAAGATTAGAGATTACAAAATTGTACAGCGGATAACAATCTTAAAATTAGCACTTTCTTTTGGAATTGGATCAAATATGCGGCACTGACAATGTCGCTGACGATAGAGGCCTTTTCTAGATGGATTTAATCACAAAAGTTGTGGCAGTGAATAAGGCATAGATTCAGAAGGCAGCTACATACAAAATCCAGAAACATTCTTAATTGTGTGTTACTATCAGATGGTTTCTTCTTGCTCTTAAAAGCTGTGGCAATATAACAGTGCCATTTCGTCACTTTTGGGGGTTTCTTCCCACTGTCTTCCCTTCCTGCTACTCTTTCCTGAGACAGTAAAAGTATCCTAAGTATCTTATATTTTCAAACTTTGGAGGAGCCAGATGCCACCTTTTTGTTTTTAAATGACAAAATCATAAATTTGAGTTCAGGACATCTATGTTAGTCCATATTTACTGTAGTTAAACTATTTGCTAAAGGATGGGAAAGTGTGAATTTTGCAATGAAAAGCCTCAACTCTTAAGCATTTGGTTTATGAATAGAAATATTAGAACAATCTTTTATGATGTGCAATGATGTTATTATAAAGAAGGGAAAAATAAATTCTAGTTGCTTTAGCTGTCTTGGCAAGATCCAGCTCGTACTGAAGTTTTCCCCTTGACTTAAGTAGGACTAGAATTGCATTGAAATAAAAGCACTGCAACAGAAAAGTTTAAAGAAAAATGCACCTGCTCTACTTTCAAATTCCAAATTTTTTAAAGCCTTTTATGACTAATACTAGCCAACAGTGGACAATTATGGTTAGATATTTTAATTATGTTGACCCGCACTTTAAAGCTTTTGTTTGTGGTTAAGAGAAAAATGGCTTCTCAACAAGAAATTACATCATATTCTTCTATTTGGCCCAAAGGTGGGTTAAACTGTAAGGGAACAGCTGAGATTAAGTGTCAGTGTTGCTAAGCATGGCATTCACAATACTGGCACTATAAAGAAAAATAAATAAAAATAATTTATTGGACAGTTTTTCTACTGCCATTCAATTTGACGTGAGTGCCTTGAAAACTGATCTTCCTATTTGAGTCTCTTGAGACAAATGCAAAACGTTTTTGTGAAATGGAAAGACTTTAAAAAAAAAGTAAAACAAGAAAAGTACATTCTTTAGAAAAAAAGAGCCACATTTACTTAAAAGAAAAATAAAAAATTACTGGTTGAAGATAGTGGACATGAATATGCCATAAGACCCAATCAAATGAAGATGTATACCCAGCACAACTTCGGACATCCATTAGCTGAATTATTCTCAGCCTTTTTTTTTTTTTCAGGACAACGCTGCTTAGGAAATGGAATGGAAATGAGTTACTGCTGAATTAAAACTCAAATGACACAAATTACAAGTTGTTATCATTGAATGAGAAAAAACAATTCAGGAACAACGGCTAATTTTTTTTAAAAGTTAAATTTAGTGCACTCTGTCTTAAAATACGTTTACAGTATTGAATACATACAAGGGTAAAAAAGAAATTGTGTGTATGTGTGTTTGAGCAATCTTTTTTTTTTTCAAAGTTTGCTTAATAGGTTATTAAAAAAATAATGCCATAATGGCCATGTGTATATTGTTTTCTTTTGGTGACGGGGTTTTAGTATATATTATATATATTAAAATTTCTTGATTACTGTAAAAGTGGACCAGTATTTGTAACAATGGAGAATGCCTGGGCATTTTACAAAACCAGAAAGAAAAAAAAAAAAAACCCTTCTTTTTTCCTTGAAAATGTTGCAGTAAAATTTAAATGGTGGGTCTATAAATTTGTTCTTGTCACTGTAACTGTAAAGTCTTGAGTTTTAGTAAATTTTTTTCTGCCTTGGGTGTTGAATTTTTATTTCAAAAAATGTATAGAATCTTGTATTTGGGGATTAAAAGGTGATTGCTACACCCTGTAGAAAAAGTATGTAGAAAAAAGTGCTTAATATTGTTATTGCTTTGCAGAAAAAAAAAAAAAATCACGTTTCTGACCTGTACCTATTTTTCTCTTTTTTTCTCCCCTTCTCACCTTTTCTTCCCCTTCTGGAATGGATATTGATATTGGTTGATTCATATGATGTAGGCACTTGCTGTATTTTTACTGAAGCTTGTAATTTTTTAACTGTACGCTTGTCCTTTTAAAGGGATTTAATGTACCTTTTTGTTAGTGAATTTGGAAATAAAAATAAAAACAAACAAACAGGCTGCCATAATATATTTTTTTAATTTGGCAGGATAAAATATTGCAAAAATAAAAAAAAAAATTTGTATGTGAAGTCCTTATTGTACAGGAAAAAAGGGGGTTGTTTGACGACCTTTGAGTAAAAGAAACAAAACAAAATAATTAAGTGCTTTTTTATTTTTAATTTTATGTTGTTGTTGTTCACGAATAATTTTAGTTGTATATATTTTTTTTGTCAGAAATGGCCTACAAAAAAGTGCTGTTCCCACAGGGCTCTAAATAACTTCAAAGTTGCCTGGACCCCTTGCATCAAGGTTTTACAGGTATGGTTGAACCAGGCTGGATGGTTATTGCCTATTTGTGTGAAATGAAATTCCATTGCCATACTGGTGTCTGGGGTGACATCCCACAGCTTCCCCACTGATTTGAGAGAGAGAGAGGAGATTTCCCCCCCCCTCCCCCCCGTCCAAACAAGAAGATGTTTAACACATCTTCCCTCTCCTGGCCACCCGACACTCACTGCTGCCCACAACCTGCCACTGCCCTCTGGAAGAAAGTTGTTTTATAGTAAAAAGTGAGAGCTGTTGCATCCACTTTGACAGAAAATGGTAAAAAGCTCTGCTGTTGGTACAGCTGTAACTGGGTTGAAGTAAAATTAGTCCAGGCACAGCCGTCCTCTTCCCTGTCAGAACAGGACCTACTCCGTGTACAGGTCTTGCCAGTCCATGTTATTAGCTGCTTTGCTGCTGTTCACTCCTTATTGTACATTCCATAGATTTCTGAATGTTTAAGGGACTGGGATGAAATCCTGTGCCTTTTGATTTTTCTCTTCTTTGCAGTTCTTTCTCTCTCTCTCTCTCTCACGCTCTCTTCCCTTTTGGGTCGAGGGGAAGACAGGTGGCAGAAGAGGCAGTGATGCTCTAGTGAAGGGGAGAAGGAGAAAATGCTCACCGCTCTTGCAGGAAGTGACGGTAAAACAAAACAAAAATTATGACAAAAAATTTTGCCATGCCATGAGATTTTTCTTCTGCTTTAATCTTTGCAGAACGGTTGAAGCAATTAGAGAAGCATGGGTGTAACAACAGGGAGGATTTGGTCCAGCTACCTAACAGATAGGTATATGTCTTCCTGGCTTGAGCAACATACCCTTAAGACTTCTGGACAAATTCTAGGTCTCAATTAAACTGATATAAACCAGGAATTATTCATCACTCTTAGTCCTGGGTTGCTCCAGCATATAGCTGAGGCTGGAATGTGGCCCCTTAAAGGCATATTTTCACTTTTTGGTGAAAATTCAGATCTCTGGCATTCATATAAATCCAGTCATGTCACAGAACTCAGCAGAATCCCTTGGACATGCATCAGTGTAATAAGGATCAGAAGTTGACTGCATTTTTTCAGGCTACAGTTAGTTGATTTAAGAAAGAATTTAATCTTTCATTTTAGTGTAAGTTGCTTAGGAGCTCCAGTCTCCCTGTTGTTTTCAATTATCCAGGATGGCTAACACCAGCAGTTGCCTACTTTTGTGACTTAGATCACTCAAACTAATACTAAGTCACCCAAAAGCACAAAGGTTGTGTTTCTGCAGACTGTAGTGATAATGAAATGGCCCTCCTTTTCTTCTTGCTTAGAACAACTGTAGTTTACTAGGCCATAAGCACAATATAACATAGACGTAAATAGCTAGAATGCTGCTGTAGTTCTTTTCAAAATTTAAATGGGTTTAATTATTATTTTAAGGTTGAATTTCTTACTTTTATTGTGTCTAGTCCTGTTGCCTTTGAAGTCCAGAGCAAAACTCCAGTCAACTGTCTTGGCAACAGAACGGGTCCAAAAACCAGGTTTTAGAAAGAAAAAACCCCAGTTTTTAAGGAAAGGGTCAAAAAATCAGCATTTCATCCCAGTCCTATGTAAAAGACAGTCCAAGGTTTTGTTTATCACAGGCAAACTCATTTTTATGGTGCTCTTTGTATTTTAGAACTGCAAAGCAAAGTAACATTGATTTAAGTTGTTTGCATTTGTACCGGCAAGGCAAAATATTTTTATTACCTTTTTCTATTACTTATTGTATGAGCTTTTGTTGTTTACTTGGAGGTTTTGTCTTTTACTACAAGTTTGGAACTATTTATTATTGCTTGGTATTTGTGCTCTGTTTAAAAAACGAGAGCACTTTTTTTTTTATTATGGATAAAATGTTGAGATGGCTGGAGGTCATTTCAATATGGCTTAGTGAAATATTTATTGTTCCTTTTATTCTCTGTACAAGATTTTCGGCCTCTTTTTTTCCCTTATTGTCACAATGTTGAGTTCAGCATGTGTCTACCATTTCATTTGTACGCTCGTTCAAAACAACGTTTGTTCCAGTTTCAAGTTATAAAAATAAATTGGACATTTGACTTGATCTCCAAATCTTGTCTTTCCTGTTTTTTCGAAATTGAGGGGTGGGAAGGGGAGAAAAGAGAGGACAGAGGAGTTGAAGCTTCAGTACAGATGATAGGGGTCATGCTGTATTTTCTACCAGTTCCCATGGGAGTCAGTCAGGAGAGAATTCTCATTTGGGGAGGACATAAGAACACCTGCATGATGCTAAGCAGATGCTCAAGTCCTGCTTACATCCCTTAGACTTAAATACTAATGTAAAGTCTTTCCTGAGTAGTGCTCTTGAAAGAAAATGGTAGAATAATGCTTGAGACAGTCAAACTTTTCATATGAAATGATACATTTGGGACAACTAGTGCAGTTTTCTGAAGACAGTGAGAAGAGCTTTGCTCTTGTGTTTCTTCCCATCCCCAGAAACTTAACTGTGTGCTGTGTGCACCTAAGTTTGATAGTGTGTTTTACTTCTTGGATGCCAGCATAAATAGGGAGAACATTTACCTGTTTAACCAGGAACTGAATTTGGTTATTATTATTTGGTATTATTATGTGAGAAGCACCAAAAGGTAACTGCAGCTAAACATTTGGTCCTCCTCAGGTAGGGACAACGGCATGCACACTTAAAGGCAGAATTTTGCCCAATTTGCAGTTTGAGGATAAAAGCTGACAGCTACAGGCTGTTCACTATCCTGATGCTCTTTATCAAGCCAACTTGTTAGCAAATGTATGGAAATCTTAAATGAGAGAGTTGTTATTGAAACCATTATTGGAAAGCTCAGGAAAGATTTGGAGTGTTGGAGACCAGATTCTGATTTCCTGGAGGCCCTGGTCCAACAAACCATGTAACAGGCTTGTGATTCAAAGCAGGTGGGTAATTGAAATTCATTTCAAAGGAACTGCTCCTGGACTTTAAAGTATTTGGCTCAACTGAGAAGTCAGAAGGGGAAGCTAAATGGTTTGCGCTACAGAAGAGCTCTTACAGATGGTCCCTTCCTGATCTCAGGCTCCCTGAATCTACAATCTGAATTTAGTTATGTTTAAGTGCTTTGATGGATCAAGGCCTTGAAAGGTTGCACTCATGAAAAACTGGTGAAAATGAAATCAGAACCTGACACCGACAATTATATTGGTCAATAGTTCATACTGTAATTCCCAAAATGCCACGTTTGTTTTGAGTACCTTCTGCAGTGATCTGTAAAAGCTGTTACATTTTACTTCTAAATTTTGTACAGTTTGCATTTGAAGGGGGGTGCTTTTGAGACCCCATAAACATGACTTCTCTCTAGTGGACCTTTACATTGCTCTGTCATTTTGTCGGCTTTAAAGGCATTGCAGGCCTTGCAGATGTTGATGTGGTGTTGGAAGATTTATCAGCAGTAGCTGCTGCTATGCATCCTGGCCTGTGGCCGTAATGGTTTCAAAGTACAAGGGCACTTCCCGTCCACTGCTCTCCTAGGGTAGGTGTAGTTAGGTATCTGCCCATCAAGAAGCATGGACCTCCTGGAAGTAGTAATGCCTTAACTCATCGCTATTGGATCTGCTAGGACTTGTCTGTCAGAACCCTGATTACTCACACAAGTTGGCACATGAGGAAAAAAGCAGGATTAGGCCCTTTTGACAGAGTAAATGTGAGAAATCACCCAAGGCTGCAAACAACTAAATACAAATGAATTTCTTAGCAGCATCCTCTGTTTGGATGCTCCTGTTTTGCACACACCTCTGTAATACAAGAACTCTATTGTAATCAGTAAAGAAAAAAAGTTCAGAAAAATCCTTGCTAAATCCAAATGAAACCAATGAAGTTCAAACTTTGGTATGAAAAAAGAGGTATTTTAAGTCAGCATTGTAATTATTATAATGAAGAAATGTGTTATAAAGGTGATCTAATTTCTCAAGGGCCTCATTCCTCACACTGATTCTACACCATATTTCTTTGGATTCAACAGATTTACTCTGGATTTACATAAGTATTCAGTGGATTGAATCTAGTTTAATGGTTTTACATACAAAAAATTAAAATAAATTATAGAACACATAACAGAATAGCACTGGCCATTGAACTCTTAATGCCATAACTGAGATGTTTCCACCAGAAAGTGTAGTTACCAAGTTTCTTTTAAGCCTATCAAAGGACAGAAAGATGCCATGTGATCTGTACATCCAATTAAAACAGCTTGAAAACTGAGCAATCAAAATGAAAAGCTTGTGAACAGACCAATAATTATACACCAAAATCATTCAGGAAATAATTTTGAATAATGAATATATTTGAGAAAATTGTGATCTATTTGCAGACAGCTTGTAAGCAACATTTGCCTAATAGTTGATTTGCTTTGAATTTTTCTCCTTGCTCAGTTAAACATTGACCTTTAGCTAGTCATTGACAACATGCATTTCACTGTCTGACAGATGACAGACTGTTCTCTGGGATCACATGTGGTAGGGACGGAAAAGACCTATTCACTCCTTTTGCCCATCCAAGACCAATGCAAGATTATTTCCTTCAGTACTTTTCCTTAACAGGATATTATGCAGAACAGAATAAAATTTAATATTGTACCTACCCACCCACTGAAAAAAACCCTGGCTGTTAAGAAAAGATTCTTCATTCAGTTTAGTCACTGTCCATTTCCCCATGGGTTTAATCACAGGATATAACGACATGGTACTATATTTATTAAGAGCAGACATCTGCTTTGGGGCTTGGTTGGACTGTAGTTCGAGTGTGAGGCTAGTTCCAAAAGATGTTCTAATTCTTCTATTTCCCGTAACAATCAGGAATCCATTGCATTATACAGACAATTTACTGATTTACATATTATTTTTTCTGCACAAAAATTAGATGTCCGGTTCCTTTGATGTGTATCTTTTTGTTTATTTCTTGTTTTGCCAACCTGTGAAATACCTCCTGTGCAAGTGAAGACCACTTACATATTTTCATGTAGAGTTGGCAAGTGCCAGTGCTGATTATGGTAGAAGTCATAGGTATCATCAGAGAACATCAAAGCTATGGAAAATGTGAAAGAAAACAATCAAGTTTTAAAGATTCCTATAAACTGGCTAGAAATTACAGTAATGCAAAAAATAGACATTGCTTTTTAGAAATATTTTAAGCATACAGAATGGATGTCCAATGACAAGCAAGTTATATGCATGAGTGTGCAAAAGCTATGTATACATTTCTGTGTACTTAACAGATTCAAATTTCAAGTGCACTTGTACAAAGCTAGAGTGTAATATTGATTTCATTTGAATTTCTCCTAATTATGCTATATCCTTAAGACTGACAGTTTACTTCAGCAAAGCTGATTTAAAATGGGTGTTACAGTGACAAAAGAAGACTCCTTGCTTCCCCTCTAGAAATCACAATTGGAATAGCCATTGCATGTGGACATTCTTGTAGATACTATCAAAGTCCCTAAGATGCTGGATTTTACTAGAAACTGACAGATAATAAAGCAAAATTTGGTGACTAGCCAGACTAATGTGGGGCTTGTGAAGTCTCCACAGTGTCAAATTGCCACTGCGAGGTATGCTTATAATTATTTTTCTCACCGTATTTATTAATTCATATGAAAAGACAGATATAACTATCTGCTTGGGGGATGTGAGTCTTCACTTGTCATGGTGCACGGGTCTTCTCACTGGTGTGAGATATTGACAGACAAGTGAAACTAAGATAAATGGCAAAAGCCAAGGACACATGGAAACACTCCAGAATGAACTCTTGTAATTTAACTCTCTGTGATGAGATGGTGAGAAGAATTTTTGCAGTGAAGAAGGAAGCCAAAGGAGTAAAGTCTTCATATGATATATTCCCGATGTGAACTATCAGCAAGAACAGGGAAAATTGATAACGATAGTAGTTTCTGTTCAGGATGTGGCTGCAGCAATCTAGTCAGAAACCAGGCACTTATTAAAGAATACTTTGAACTCTTAACAGTGATGTAACATAATGCAGCTTCACTGAGAAAAGCACCATTCCTGCAAAATTCCCCCAAATGACTGACAGAACGAAATGGTACAATTTCAGAATTAGAAGATGGGAGGGAAGGAGATGTTAAGGGATATAAACAAGGGAGAAAATCATATTTCACAGGGTAATAATGTTCAGATGAAAGGAATGTGTTGGAGGATCAGTGATGAATCAAGCCTGTTAGACATTTCAGAATACTTAAGTGAAATGGTAGTTTAAATCCCAGTTTAGAGGTAACTTCAGTTCTAAGACTCACTGATTTTTAACAAAAAGCCTTGCATTTCCAAATGACTTTTGGAAATAAGGCAGTAGTCCAAAAATATTTTAGAAAAAAATCTCCTGTCATAGATATTATTCTGCTCATATTCCAATGGCTTAAATTACTACTTTTAATGTCTGAACATTTTTGAACATAGAGAAATCGGAATGCTGTTTCAGTTTATGGCTTAACATCATCTTTATGAAACAGACACCTAACTCCTCACCCTTCATATTTCAGGTATAGAAACCCATCATTGTACCCAAAAGAGAGCACAAATTCAGGGTAAACAGTATGTGGCCAGTCCAGTGATCTAACCATTTTACCAGATATGAAAGACTGCAGAATATTGTCCAGATCAGTATGGCCCATAAGTGTTCTAGTAGTCATACGGAGAAAGTCCATCCATGATCCTATGATACTCCACAGCAAATACAGAAATGCAGAACAGTGGAACTGACCAATGGAGATGGAGATATGTTCGTGAAGATGGATTCTTTTCCCAGAGAAAATGAGCGTACAAATTCTGAAAGCAGGTTTTTGTTTTTTGGGTATTTTTTTTTGTTTGTTTGTTTGTTTTTTCAGTAGCAAGTTAGGGAAATACATTTTCTAATTCTACTTTGTGGGGGAGCAAACCAAAATGGGATACTGCCTGGTGTGAATTAGCTTTGCTCCCTTGTGCCAAAGCAGCTAGGCTTAGTTGTGTATCACCTGAGAGCTATTTTCACATTTGTGCTGTCTACCCCAGCTTGATAGATGGTTTTAATATCTGATATATTTTTCAAAAATAGTAATATGTTTTTCATATTTTTTTTAAAGCAAGAAGTGTTTTAAACCAAATTACCTTGATTGCTTTGTGATACTGAGATGTTCCCAGTAAGTCAGTCCTCAAAAAGAGCAGCAAGAAGCATTATCTCTTGGTAAATTAGACTGTGCATGTCAGTAGGAGCTTCTGTGATGTATGTGAATGATCAGCCAGCAGAATTAAGTAGCTTTTTTGTCATTTCAGTCTGACGTAACCTCTCAAGCTATTTTTCGCAGAAGTATGTACTTGTCTTGATATGCAGAAACTCTGGCCACAGAGTTCACATGATTTTCCATACTCAGAGACTGTTTCTTTTGTTAGCTCTTATTCAGACATGATTTCATGTTACCACTTTAATCCTGGTGATGAGTGATTCCTCACTGCAAAACCAGTATGTTTCTCTTCACCATGTTATTTTCTCACAGATGAGGTTTTGGTCAGTCTTCCCATGGCCAGGCAAGACTGGACACTGAATTCTCCCTAAATTGTTAATATGAACTACTTTGTGCAGGTAATTGTGCCTCAAGGGAAGTTTCTCAGCTCCTGCAAAACACTCCTGGCCCAGAGGACTGGTTATCTGCTTTTGCAGTTCTCCCACACAATAGGCTACTTAAGAAAAATAGAAGCTGAATTCAGATCCTTTGAGCACAGAGAACAGTAGGAAAACCCACAGTCCTACAGGTAATGTGTTGTTTGGCTTGCCTCTGTGTCTGCCAGGCACACAGCATATGTTAGTTTGCTCGAATTCCTACATGCTCCTGATTTTCTCCTCAGGGTATCTTTTCTGTTCAGGAAGAGGGACATACAGCCTGAGGGGAACAAAGCCATCTTGGAGGAGTCACTCTCAGATCAGAGCAGGCTTTAAGGGGTCAGTACTAGGAGAAATTCTGTGCAATGTTTCATTAAAACCTTAGATGTTGGGCTGGAGACACAATTTTTTATATACCAAACCAAGTTTGGTATGTAATTCTACGATTCTTTGAGATCAAGAGGTCAGAAGTGTGTTGAAGGTTGGTGGTGGTGTTCAAAGTGATTTTAATATCTCACTAAGTTCACTAAACAGCTTTTGGTCATGAGAAAAGAGCATGATGGGTCACAAGTGACAGGGAGACAACAATGCTGTTGCAAAATAAGACAGATACCGTGGGATGTATCAGCAAGAGAGTACCTGCAAATTATGTCACGTACTCTGTCTATTCTGACCATCATTGGTGAGGACTTTGGACATTCAGCTGTGCGTTTGGTTCTTACTACTCAAGAAAAATGTAGGTCAATTGAAGGATTTTCCTGAAGGGAGCAAAGGAAGTGATCAGAAGTCTACAGTGTATGTTTGATGAAGATACGGAAATAATTGTCACTGTTTATCCTAAAAAGAGCAAAAGAAGGAACCAAAATGAAGCAGGTAGTTAACTCTTTCCAAGTAGGGAAAGCCATATTGTGAAGTTGTTCTCCCCTTCCCTGGTTTCATCATATGCCTCCATGGTACCTGGAAGAAGAAACTTATCCAGTGCACCTTCACGAAGATTTTCACCCTATACAACTCTCAAATCGTTTCTTTGTCAAAGCTTTCCTTTTCTCACAAACCACTGGTCATGGCTTCATTGATTGGCATCTTAAAAGAGCAGAGATTTTTTAAAATGTTTAGTAAATAAGGGAGTTCAATGGCAACACTTGCCTTCAGCCAGGATTTATCAAGCATAAGTAGGGACCTGTGGACCAGATTCAGACCTGGTGTAAACTAGTGCAACATAACCTTTGAAAGAGTTCCTCCTTCTTCCACCAGACCTGAATTTAGCCCTTAATTTAACTCAGAGAAAAATGCAAATTAGCCTAATTAAACATACAGTTCAAGCAATCAAGATACTGGTTTTATACTATATCGATCTATTTTAAAATATCAACTTAGGACAGCTAAAAGCAAAGGGGGCAATTAATGTCTTTCCCTGGAAAGGTGTGAAAGGTACCTGTCAGGTTTCATTAAGTGTATTTATTCTTTCCTTTCAAATTGTGTCTCATTTGAGCAAACCACTCTTCTGGGTTAATGGTGACAGAAGACAGCAACACTGCTGTAAGCATCCTACACAGCAAATGTAGCCTATTACTGAAAGATGGGGAATCCTGAAAATTAAATACTTTATTGTTAATGTCTCTGAAATACCCCATATGCCTGTAATTGTCTTGGAGAAGCAATGGTGGAGCTTGCTACCTCTGGCTTTGTGAGAAAGTTAATATCTTTGGGCAGTACATATAAGCAGTAAGAATAAAAAATACTATAGTAGCTTTATGAATTTAAATAATTTAAATTTAACTTTTTTGTGTTTCTGATCCCCAAAAAAGTTAAATTATTTGTCCAAGGTCATACAAAAAACTGTGAAGTAACCAGTTCTCTGTGGATCTCCTGAGTCCAATTCTGGTGGATTTTCATCTTGCTTCTCCTGAGTCCTAAAGGAACATCCATCCTTTGGCAGATGTGTTGTAATGGCAAGCTACATCTGAAGGTGTAAGAAAAAGTGCTTTTCCATACAAGCTTTCCCCAGAGCTTGTTGAAGTCTCTGAAAAGTCTCCCATTGTTTTCGACAGGCCAGCCAAAAGCTGCGAGGGTACAAAGCTATCCCCTGCTCTCAGGGGCAGCACAGCGCAATTGTGCTGGACCACAAGGGATGAGCCTGACCTCAGCCAACCAACACACCTGAGAGGTCAGAGCCTGATCTGACATGGAGAGTAACAAGCAGGAGGGTGTTTTCTTACTGGACTTGCTGCAGTGGAAGGAATGGGAGGAGAGAGTAAAGAAGTGAGAGGAGGCAATGGGCAAGGAGTCTTTGCATTTCCTGGCAAAACCTGCGCTGTGTCTTGTGTGAGTTCTTCTGGAGCAACTACTGCAAGGCTGTGATCACAGGCATACAGTTTGCAAATAACCAACAAATGTGAGCAGCCATAAGTGAGTTGTGACCTTTGATGGTGGAATAGATTTCCCTCATGATGCTGAGATTCTTTGACAGCTGAGCCTGACTCCAAGTTTACATGTTTTGTCAAGCCAGCATCTCTCAGGGTTTGTGGTTAGGGTGGCCTTAGTGACAGTCACTGTGTTCAGTTCAGGCTGTGAAAGAGATGCTGGGCCACAGAAGCAATTATTTGGATATTTCTCCAGCTGAAAATCTGTACATCTCTGAGCCTGACATTTTCTTCTCAGGAGTTCTTAATGTTTATATGGATTTTTAAGAAGTATAATTTATGCCAGTGCCATTTAATGATGCACCTTTTACCAAAGATAAAACACTACCCACACGGCTTCTGATTTAGCCTTTTTGGCCCAGTTGCTGCACATCATTTTAGCAAGGGAAAGGTTGTCTGCAGCATGAATCCCCCAAACAGTGAAACTACTTTGTCTTAATTACCTCAGGACAAGACAGTGCCCCTGAAGCAATCATCTTTGTTTGTTAACACACCCTATCTGCTGCACTACTCCCCATAAATAAAACATGACCAAGATTACAATGTCATGTTCCCATGGACTCCAGACCTTGGTAAATGCTCGAGCAGAATGCACAAAAACGTCCCACAGCAACCTGGTATGTATTGGAGGGCATATTGAAGGGATGTTTCTCATTCCTAAGCAAACACATGCATACTGGCTTCTAATACTAAACACGATATTTGCTTGAATGCTAACAGGACATATAAGACATACTCTTTCTTGCCTTTGTCATTGGTAAACAGCAGATCCCAGGCCACATCTGTAGCTACTAAAAACCAGCAGAAGCTCCAAGATCTGGCCAAAGCGTTTACCTTCTGCAGATTGCCTTACTGGAGCTCACACCCACCGTATTAGCAATTACCATGGCATTTGTAGGAGAGGATTGTAAGCAATGTTAAAGAAGATTTAAGGATTTGCAATCATTTTGTATTAATTTTCTCTCGTTTCTCTCTGTGTTTGTCCATTAGTGCACTAGCTGTGCGCCCCAGGCAGGATAGCACTTGATTGCTCAGGATACGATAAATGAATACTACAAGCAAACAGACAGGCCTTTTAAATATCTGGGAGGGGGAGGTAACAGGTCTCAGTGGTGAAATAGTTTCCTAGGTTTTGATTCTTACTGGCAAAAATGGACTGTAGGGTCACTCCTGCACTGAATAGTGTCTTAATCACAGAACCATAGAATCACAGAATCATAGAATAGTTAGGGTTGGAAAGGACCTTAAGATCATATAGTTCCAACCCCCTGCCATGGTCAGGGACACCTCACACTAAACCATGCCACCCAAGGCTATGTCCAACCTGGCCTTGAACACCGCCAGGGATGGAGCAT
>JAOEHY010052129.1:0-45634 GCA_025447955.1 Psilopsiagon aurifrons
CTCAGCCTTCTCCAAATCCAGGGTAGCCAGTTCTCCCAATAGCTTCTGGAGAGGGCCCACATTGTCCCTAGCCTGTCATTTATTTGCAATGTACCTACAGAATCCCTTCCTGTTGTCCTTAACATCCCTAGCCAAGTTTAATTCTAAGTGGGCTTCAGCTTTCCTAACCTGGTCCTTAGCTTCCCAGACAGCATACCTGCATTCTTCCCAGGCCTCCTGTCCTTTCTTCCACCTTTAATAAGCCTCTTTTTTCCTTCAAATTTTCCTCAGCAGCTCCTTATCAATCCAAGATCTCCTGGTCCTCCTGCTGCACTTCCTTCTAGTAGGGATATATCGTTCCTGAGCATGCAGCAGGTGATCCTTGAATATCAACCAAGAGACTTATGCCCCACTGCCCTCTAGGGCAATATCTCATGGAACCTTACTAAGCAGGTTAAATATTAACAGGACAAACTCCTAATTTTCTGAGGACAAAGATTATATTTCACACAGGGAGGAACCTTCATTGTGGACATGCAGGAGACAGAAGTATCCACTACAGACATCTCAGTCTCTCAGAGGCTGTTCATAATGTAGCATTGGGTATGCTTGTTGGCCCAGTCTACTAACACTGGCCTAAAATGAACACTATGCCACCTCTGAGTCGGACAGACATTTTCTGTCAAATGCCCAAGATTCAAACGTGTAACATAGAGGCTGAGTATGTTTCAGCATGTTTTCCAGTAAATTATTTCTTAGCAATAATACTAAACAAATGGAAATTATAATGAAACTAGACAACGGTGATGATACCATTGTACGCATCTGGAGTAATGAAGGTATAAAATGGATAAACATTGGCAGGTCTAATACCCATAATAAATTGTAGGACACTGAAAAGGCTGCACCAAAACAACAAATAACAGTTCATAACACTAATGACCACAGTCTCATAGAAAAAAATAAATATATTTAGAGTGATTGGAAAAAGTTGTCCCAAAATACGGAAACCACCACAGGATCATATAAAATGGATACATCCAACATGCAAAATAATCAGAGCAGTTCTCCTGCTTGTCTTCAGCTTCTTGAATTACACTGTATCTCACAGAACACCTTCTACTCATTTGGTTTCATCCTTACATGTGCAGCGGGGGTGACTTCTGCTGATGATAAAGAGTGATATTAATTCGTATGGCTTTAGCATTTGCAAATTCCGTGGAGATTCCTCTTTCTAACAGGCAGGAAACTTTGTTATAGAAAAACATTTTATGCTGCTTAAAAGTGACCATATTTATAAGACAGGGAAAGGAAAAAGATACTCTGTGACAGAATCACAGGAAACTGAGGCACTATCTATGGGGACAGCATTGTTGCTGGTTTGCTCAGGGTCAGTTTGCTCGCTCGTGCCCAACATGCGTCCTGCTGAGAGTGGGCAGCGTGTTGGACATGACCATGGTGATAGGGCATGCAGTGTGGGCTCTTGAGTGTGCCAGCCTTGCAGGGTAGGACTCTGATAGCTGCATCTACCTCTAGTGCTGTGCTGCTCAGATCATACTTCAAGTCCACTGGTTTCAAAGAGAAAGGGATAGATGTATCATTCTTAACCAGTCGGCCCCCACTTCAGAGTTCACTATTAGGCCAAAATTAAAACCAACAAATCTGCAGAGGTCCAACAGCCCCAAATTTAGCAATATATTGCAATAAGTCATAGCAGCTCTGCAGAATCCTTATGCAGGTAAAGAGCAAAGGAGTGAAACCAGGTATCCGTTGGCATTAGCAGGCTAATAACAATGTCTCACAGAAGGTAAGGCTGTGACTCCTCCTTCAGAGTTTCCTCATCATTTTCCAGCAAGGAAAATGTGCAGGGGCACAGTAATAGCATTTATAAAAGAGATTCCATTAACCCTAAGATCATGCTTCAGTAACAGCTGCCCCTGTAAGAGGCACTTGTAATGCAGCCTAGCTTAATGTCATGAAACCAGACCCAGCCACAGAGATATTTCATGAGCCCTTCTCCTCTTCAAAGAGCAGTCAAAATATACTCTGCTGCCTCACAGAGCTTTGCTTTGCAGCAGATGTGGTATGTTTGCAAGTGATAGCCATTCCCATCATGTATTGAAATTAATTTTTCAGACAAAAATCTGCTTTACTGGGAATGAAAATGAGCTGCCGACACATCAACACAAGCACAAGTGTGCAGCCAGCAGGACAGCAACATTTGTGATAAAGCATCCTTTCCCACTGTTCCCTTCCCCCCACTATGAGCTACAGCGCAATTTTTCCAAGACAACTAAGTGCACATATTTTTCTCTTTCCAGTTGACTGCTGCAGAGTGGCTATGCTTGAGAAAATTAGTTTTTATCATTTTAATCATCTAATCTTCATAAACCTTTTAACGCAAAAACAAGAACTACTTAACGAGCAGCAAGATAATTAATACTGAAAATAGACTCTGCAGGAGAACTGTAGTACCTGCTGCCTTGCATTAGGCTCCCAGAATAATGAAGTAGTTAGGAACTTTAAGGAAGTTTGTAAGAACAACATAAACAATACCAACACTTCCATTTGCTTTAGATAAATCTCATCAAGAGGATACTTAATATGTTGATAAAGGTTATCATGCTCCAGTATGCCTTGAGAATCACTTCAACTGTGTCCCTGCTGAAATCTTAGTGACTCATAAAAAAAAAGAATCTTCAATTTTCAAAATTATCACTTTAGAGAGCAAAAAATGTAATAGTTTACCTGTCCTGAAAGAGAAGAATTTGCCTTTTTACTCTTGGTCCCCCACTAGCCACAACTGAGTGAGAGAAGCATTTGCAGCTGGAACTTGTTAGGAACAGCCTTGGAGGGGGTCAGACTAGCTTAGCTCTGTTCCTTATCCCCAGGACAATAGCTTTTCATCTGGACCAGGGGCCGAGTAGGAGGCTTTCTGCTGCCCTGAGGGAGAGTAAAGCCACATATTCCTTTTCCCAGCAAACAGCAAATTCTTTCCTTTTTTTTTTCAAGAGTGTGGGGAGATGCAACAACTAATCCTCTCTGCTAAACACATCTACCCCTAAGCAGTAGCACGTAACTCATTAATGCTGAGAACTAGGTGCTGGCAGCAGAGACTGAAAGGACCCCTAAATGCCAAAAATCATGTGTGTCACTTCTAGAGCACTTAAAACCTTCAAAGTGCTATACAAACATTAACTAATTATTTAAGGAATTGATTACTGACAGAAAGATGTTGAATGCTTTTTCTGATCACACACTGGGTCAATGTCTAAGATCCTTTGAAGGACCTTGTTAAACTTGTTGGGGCTGCTGCTTGCTTTGCAGGATTAATGGCTGGTGTTTTGGGGTGGGAGCCCACTTTCAATCTTGCCCTGTCACTGGAGGACATTCAGCTCAGGACCCCATGAAAGTGGCCCCTGTCCTGACTCAGACCCTGCATCCACAATTCACAAGGGGCCATTCCCAGATTTGACACCTCCAAACTCTATGGCAGTCAGGTATGCAGAAATCTGTGCAACTAATAGGTGTGCATGAAAAGTTTGTTACCTGCTACAGTTGCAGGCACTTCACAAAGGACAACTCAAAGGTACGAGGTTAAAATCCTGTACTGAAATAGGAAGTGGTGGGAAGGAAATCAAACAAGAACACAGATTTATTTAAAGCTCAGCAGGCAATGGATAAGGATCTCAGGGGAAAAAAAGAAAAAAATAGTGAATTAATGCTGCCAAAGTATTTAAAGGGAATGTGCAAGACATTTACAAGGGTGTTGGAGGAAGACAAGCAAAAATCTGAGGAAGTACGTCCATTAATTAGTAAATTAGGCTGGGTATGAAACTAGTGATGGCTAGACTGTCTTTAATGAGACAAAAGAAATGTGAACAATTCAGAAAGGAGGAAAAGCTAATAAAGCATCTTTTCTTAGTAACATGTGAGAAAATACTTGAGGGAAAATGAGCCTACACATAAATCAGTTGGTACAGATGAGCCAGATTATTGAGGGAAGTGGTAAAAATGACATACTGCATGTGATAATTTCTCCTGATTTGTGACCAGAATATTAAGAATTGACTAAAGAAAACTCTGTACAGAGACTTAAATGGAGAAATAAATGATTCCAAAACACTGCTTTCTAAAAATCTGCATTTTACCCTTTCTAGACTAAAGAAATCTGTGTTACTTTGGAATGCAGTGAAGGTGAGGAATATGAAGGCAAGTGGCACAACAGGGACCATCAAAAGGTCCCTGAATGGCCCCTGGGTGTCTGCAGTCCCTCATGGCAATGGCCACTGCTGCCTGGCAGCTTGTTGCTAAATCTGTTATGAGACTCCACACAGGAGGTCCTCATCCTGGCCATTCTACTGTAGAAAGCTCCCTGGGAGTGATGCCTGGCAGGGAATAGGATACTTTGCAGATGATGCTGAGCAAGGCATGACAGTGCACAGCTTTCTGAGGTATTTTGGGTGACCTTGCACAACATAAGAGCAGGTTTTTTTAGGAAGTGCAGGGGCCACAACCCCTGGCTGCGGGTCTCAAGGGAAGTGGCACTGCAGGTCATTGATTGGGATCCCAACCATTTTGCACAGAAAACCTGCCTGAGCTTCCACTGACACAATAAAGACAGAATTGCCAATTAGCTAATCCCATAGTGTAGGGTTAACATAACAGTGTCCCCCAAAGCCTCATTTTTAGAGGTGTGAATACACCCAGATACCTTGGGGAAATTCTGGTCATGGGTGTTTTTCTCTCCTGAGAGCTGGCCCTGGCAGCACGAAGCCTCAGGCAGTGTCGGTCTAGCAAGAATAAATCTCACGAGACAAACCTGATTGCTTTTTTGATAGGAACAGAAAATTAATGGATGAAGGGAATGCTGGAGCTGTAATGTATTTGCATCTGAGTAGTGCATTTGATACTGTGCTTCATGAAGTCTTTCTAGAAAAATTAATTTAAACCAGCTTGGAGATGAATGCTGTCTTCCTGATTGAAAACAGGCTGCAAGGCTATAAAGAGAGATCAACAGTGAGTGGCAAAGCATGGAGCTGTGAATGTTCCATCCCTGGCACTGTTCAAGGCCAGTTTGGATGGAGTTTTGGGTGACATGGTTTAGTGTGAAGTGTCCCTGCCCATGGAAGGGGGGTTGGAACTAGATGATCTAATGGTCCTTTCCAATCCTAACTATTCTATGATTCTACGAAAAGACTATAGAAGAACCACAAAGCTCAATCATAAATAAATTATATTTAATATCTTCACTCTTCATGTAGAAATGGAAGAATAAGCAACACTTTAATAAAATATGCAGAGGAGATTAAATTAGGAGGAACTAACATCCTCCACAAAAGATTCAACAGAACCAAGAGAGAGAAGCAGCTGGGTCAGGCCATTTTAAAATGAAGTCAGGGCTAGTTACAGAACAGGAGAATTTGACCAATTTTCCTGTTCACAGGAAAAAACAGAGCAAATGATTTTCAGTGGTGGAAGGACAGAAAATTTTGGTTCATAATTTTCTACATCTGCTTCTGCAGGTGTAAATCTTGCTAGCTGAAGACTCATGAAAATCCACTTCTACACCAGTATCCTTCCTAAATAGGAGGTTTGATAAACACACCTGTTTGTAGAATTTGGATATTTTCTAAGTTAGTGACATAAGGTGGGGTTTTGACTTTCACATGGCTGATGGTGCTCGAAGTTCAGACTGCAGTCTCTAGCACAGATGTACACTCCCAAAATTTCATTTTTAAAAATCCAACTTGTCATTTTAGAATCTGCATGCTAAATATCCGAAGCATAAAAGTATGTGGAATCCCATCTTCTCCCTCAAAACTTGTGGGTATAAGTTAGAAGTGAGATATGGCAGCGAGAGGGCATTGCAGTTTGGGGCAGCACAAGTTCACTTCACTTTTGTGCAGCTCTGTTGTTCCTGCACTTGGAATGCTGTGTTCAGTTCTGGGAAACTCATTAGTGAGGAGATATTGAAAAAATGTAGTGAGTTCAGAGAAGAGCAACAAAGATTATCAAGGGGAAGGAGAGATTCATTTAAAAAGAAAGATTAAAGGAGCTAAATCAGTACTGAAAGAACTGAATTTGTAATATACTGTTACTTAGAAAAATGGCTACAGAGAGACATTACAATCTAGTGCTGAAAGGTATAAGCACCAAAGACAGGAAAGAATTAAGCAGCACAGTGGGGTGTAAAAGAAAGCACGAGGAGTCAGAAGTGAGAAAGGGAAATGTAGACGAAATATCCAGACAAAAAATCCCAACAAGGGAAGTCTCATAGGTTGCAACACTTGAAGTTAGAGTGTAAAAAAGCCAGGTGATGTGCAATGGGGGATGATGACGGCGCAGTCCCCTCAGAGAGCCAGAAGATCACCTTGCTTTTTAAAACGCTTTCTGTGGGAATAGCACAGATCCCTCAGTGGGGGGGTTACATGACAGCAATTAATGTTTGAATGTGTATGAGACTATTGTTCACTGTGAGCTGTGGTGACGGTATAATTTCCTTCATATAAATTCAAATTTCCTCTAGTGATCATTTGTTCAGAAGAAAGACGTTGGAATCTGGTCTCTGGGCATTTTTCTCCTTGATTATCTGAGAGTTTTTGTGCCTGATGTTACTGTGGGATACAGAGAGACAACTCCCTCTATGAAAAACTTTCAATTTAATCTCTTACACTTGCAGCCACTTGTTACCACTCTACAGAAGTGCACCTTTATGTTCTTAAGTGTAGCTGCTCTGTGCCAACAGCAACAAACTCAGTGCAGATATCCTTAATGCCTTGTCCAAGCCAATACAAGCTATGCTTCAGGATTTCAGCTGCCCAAGGGTTGTGTAGCCAATGCAAAACAGCATCTTGTTTTTCTCATTTATTTTTTTTTACTTCATACCCTGTATTGCTTTCACTTTCACCTCTCAAATATTGATTAAGTCAAGTCAGAGCCTTGTACTAATCAGCATAACACAGTTTGCATTGTTATACATGTGTACCCATTATAACTGGTTTTTGTAAAGTACTTTGTGAGCTATCTATTTCCAGAATTATACAAGGTCTGCATGTTTTTAGCTGAGATCAGTTTTTATGTGTTCAGTATCACCCAGGTTCTGTTTACTAGTAATTTTCTGTGCAATGGAAAATGTAGTTTGGTCCACCCCCAATCGTAGTGACAATTAATTAAAGCAATTCATGTGAAGTAAATCAGCTTCCATGAGTGATTAAACAGAGGGAAAGACCAGAGAGTGCACAGTATCTATCTTGGATATAAGCTTATACTATCAGAGGAAAAAAGTGGAAATAAATTAAATTCAGCATCTTTGGGAGTGCTGTTTGTCCTCACCCAAAAAGTAGCAGCCTAGAAAAAGCTACTCTTGTGGCACTGAGAGCTAACTTCTTTCATTTTTACCATGGGAAACTCCTAAAATGAGCAAAACTTGTAGAGAGCTTATCTGGAGAGAGATCACAGAGCTGCCCTCCAAATAGTTACAACCAGTGGGGCAAATTCTGCCTACCCAGCCCCTGCAGTTGCCAAGTACAAATTTTTAATCTTTGCATAAAGCTAAGGATGCAGTCAAATGACTTCGTGTTACTGTCATCTGTGTTCTTCCTCCAGACACTTTCATTTCTGTTGCTTTGAGAAATATTTTTTCAACTTTGCCTTCTCATTAAAATTTCCTCTTCATTAGAGTGCCTTCCAATATGACTTCCTTCTGAACAAGGTACAGCTGAATTGAACAGACCTGAATAAGAATTGCATAATCTGTATTATTAAGTACATGTACACCATTATAATAGGATCTTACTCTACTTTAATTGCAGGTGTTTACAAACACTGTTCGCTGCAATAGATTATGTATTTTACTTGATTGTGCCATTGATGATTGAAAAGTTAGTGCCATTTTGTGCTAAGACCAATTTTGGCTTGCATGAGAAGTGACATAACTTAAAACTCTTCTGGAGAGTCAAAAGATACTTTTCTAACTTTCCCCCGTTTAAGTGTTGAGCTCTCCCTAAACTGAAACCATGCCATCTTTAGAAACACTTTGTGTCCTTCAGACTATCTTCAGCCTTTCAGAGTGTGGCAGGATTTTAGTCAAATACTTAATTTTAGTATTTGACTAAAATTATTTTATTTGACTAAAAGTATTTGATTTTAGGATTTTACTCAAATTCTTAATTGAATTTGGAGGCCAAAATTGTTGCAGAGCAAGAAATCTTGTTGTTTTCAGTAACTTACAAGACCTTCCTTCATGCAGGCAAGCCCAGTGCTTTTGCATTTGCAGAGAAGAGTTTTGCACTCAGAGCTCCCCCTTTTGTGAGTGTGCTTACATTCCCCCGCTGACTGCCTGGTAGTTTTGTTTCTGGATGACAAGATAAGATCAGCAGATGCAGAATTATTTAGGAAACAGACCTCCTGAGACTTCAGATACTGAAAAGAATTGGAAAATTTGGCAGCACACTGTGCTGTTTTGGTGCAAGGTCAGTTAGAGAAGGTCAGTTGGGATGTTAAATCTAGCCATTGCCTAGTTTGTCGTCAGGTTTTATAACAGCAACAAGGGAGCCTAATACACCAGAGTTTCCAGAAGAAAAAATATTAAAAACAAGATAGTATTTTCATCAAAATTTATTGAAAATGTACTTCTTTTTATGTGCCTTTTCTCAGATACATTTACCCTGTGTAGCATTAACAGAGATAGATGTACTTACTATATCTGGACTCTGATCAGTTTTTTCTTCTTGTATGCTTATCCTGCCACTCTTAAAGCATCTATGCAGGGTATATTGTATATTGTCAACTTGAAAGCTGTCCTTCAGACATAAGTAACAATTTGCTGAAGATGCTGACAGGACCAGCAATTGCAAGCATCTTGCAAAGAGTCCTCAAAACAAGCAAAGCTTTTAGCCCCCTCTGCATCACAAATACTGTGGCTTTCCCCTCAGCCTCCCCTGTTACAGAAAGTCAGTAACTGGGAGCTGACTTTATGGCCCCAAGCATGCATATTGGCTTGTTAAATTTAATAATTGAATAAAAGAGTATCATGCTAGTGAAGGAGAAAGAAAGGGTTTGTTCTAAGTGGAAGAGAGGTTTTGGCAGAAATCAAAATGCAAGTGATGTGCTCAGCATCTTCAAGATGTGATTGTTTATGTCTTTGACAATAAATAATACATCACAGGCATTGACAAATGGAGTTTCACAAAAGCCTTGTGAAGCAAATCAGCAGTTGTTATCCAGGTCAGAGAGGGAGATGGGGCATGAAAAGGTTAACCAGCTTGACCAAGCATATACAGCAAGCCTGTGGTAAAGTACAGCGCCTATGACATCCAAGTCTATGCTTGGTAACCACAAACCCTTTCCCTCACAATTTTTCTTTGACTGTTACCAACTGCAAAGGAATGGCCACTGATAATGCATTTGGATACTAAGTTGTCAGGAGGATGTGAAGCTAGGACATAAATTAATGATTTTTATGTTCTGTGATGGATTTACAGAGAATCTCAGAGGCTTTAATTTGGATGGTCTGGGTTCTGCCATGCCTTTATGGTTTCGTCTATTGGATTTTTTTGGTAACTCTAAAGCTCTCTAGTGAGACTAGGGATCTGAAGTGTTTTGGGGTGGAATTAAGCAATATAGTGTGATTCTGTCTTTGTAACAGGAAGGCTTTTGTTTTGTGCTTATAGAGATTTGGACAAGAGCTGTCCTCTTTGTATTAATTGTACATTATGACTTATAGTAAACTTACTGCACTATCTAAACTATTCTCTAGGCATCATGAAATGTTTAGAGGTTTCATGCATCTTGAAATGTGAGATTTTTTCCACCTCTACACAATTGTGTATGTAGGGATGGCTTTAAGATTATACATCAGGAGATCAGCTGATAATGCAGAGATGATCTTAAAGGCATTTATGTTTACTATGATTTATGACAGTTTACTGAGATTTGAAAATACTTGGGCTGAATGGGGTCAATTCTCATAGTCTGGATTCAGTAAAAGCAGGATCTCATTGCTCTAACTGCCTTGCCCATTCTTCCTTCCTTGCATGACATCCTGACTGTGTGGCTGATTATGTCTAGACCTCTAGTTCTACAGCTGGCTCAGTGCAAGTAGGCCATGGTCTTAGAAGGCAGTTCTGTTGAAGGTTGCACTCAAGTTAGGAATTTTTTTGCTTCTAGGGTAGAGGATGCCAGCACAATGACAATGATCAAATGCTTTGCTATCCTGTGATGATAAGCATGACAGAAGTGAAAACCATTACTATTATTGCTGTCCTTTGAAATGTAGTCCCTGCAGTAGCTGACATTTGCATGTGGTGAGGTCTGTTGTCAGCCTGGCAAGCCAGGATTCAAGACCAGTGGCTCACAGATAGTTTGTGCCTTGCACCGAGGAGGAAAAGCTTTTGTTAGTGGAGAGCAGTTCTGCAGAGCTCTGGAAGGAGCAGTTCCTTTAGCTACAGGAGAAGAGTTGGTACAAGGTCAAAGCTCTTAGAAAGGACAAGGAGAAAACAATCCATACATGCATGTATGCATACATGCGTGGCATCCGCGTGCATATGCAAGTAGGTTTGTGGATTTAATTACCTCTTAGGTTCCCATTTGGAGAAAAAAAGTATGAAGTTGCAGAATACATTGTCATCTTTGTGTAAACTCAATTTCATTAACGTTAAAATAAAAAAGAGTTTATCACTGACATGTTGGCACAAGCTTAACTGGTGTTGAGCAGCTGGGGAACATCAGACTTGGAGTCAGGGGGGAAAAGAAGAAACTGCTGTTACCAGAGCCTGGCCATAAAAGGAACAAATGAAAGGGAGCGGTGAGCAGGCAGAGCACTTCAAAGATGGGGCAGTTTGCAGACGTACAAAGTATGTTGATAAAACCATTAGAAACCAGCTAGCAATGTGATTAATGAAGTGGAATTGGCTTTTGGTTGCTGGGACTGACACTCAGTTGCATTCCAACAGGATCACCAGAGATTTAAGCGCAGAAAAAAGCCAACACTGAAAATTTACCTTCTCACTGTCCTCCCAAACACCACTCCGACCAGCAAACACTGATAATCTGAACTTCCCAGCCAGACTGGTGTCCTGGGATTTTAGTGAAGAAGGTGGGTGGAGAGGCAAAAAGGAAAAGAAGTGGGGGAATGGGATTGATGGCATGCAGAACTTAAAGCAAAATATTTAGGAGTACATTGTGAGTCAGAACCTGAATACGAGGACAGGTCCCAGCCCCCAGGAATTTCCTGAAGTCCTGGGAATGCCTGCAATGCAAACGCATAGTTGGGGTGAGAGGTCATATCTCAGCACAAGTGTTTCATGTCCCTAACATACAGGGTGCTCCCACAGAGGGGCTTGGTGCTTTAAATTATTCAGCAGCAAATGCAGGGGCTTTCAAGCACCAGAAATACCCAACGATTAACTCAACAATTGCTAGAATAAATGTTCTGCTGCATGGAAGAATATTTGGCGTATTTCCAGGTCTTAGCAAATACAAAACCCCATCAGTCTAAAGAAGCATTAGGAGTTTATGATGTGGAAATAACTGGCTGGTGTGTGACGCATTTCCAGCTTATGGTGAGCCATCTATTAGAAGAAAACGTTTTAGACATCCTGGGGCTGGACTCCCCCTCACTGCTGCAGGCCAAATGCCATGAACACGAGGAGAGTGTTTCAGAAACTGAATAGCCTACCATGTGCAAAGAGGGAAGAGATCAGAGAATATTAGGCGGCATTACTTCTCAGCTATTTAGTACTCAGATAAGGTGACTGAGCAAAGTCTTCTGTAATAGCTGAATTGGGCAGATTATGCCTGCTATGGTGTCATCTTTGCTGGCCTTATCTCAATCTGAGGCATCTACTGGATGGATGGAAACCTTTTACAATTTGACCATTTGACTTGAAGCAAGCTCTCAGAGCAAAAGGGAATCTGCCGAAATAGCAAAAGTGAGGGAACTGCTTTCAGTGTATCTATTTTAACAGCAACAAAAGCAGTGGCTTAGTCATGTCCAGCAACCAAAGTCAGCATGACCTTGGGTTTGAGTAGCAGCACTGTATCCCCTTCAGTGGAGCTGAGCATCTGAGAGCACTCCATGGACACTGCCTGGCTTTACAATTGCCGTCAGCAGTAGAAAAAATATTTGCTTTACAAATGAGGAAACTAAAACACAATGAAATAAAGTCTTGCCCAAGAAGTCAACAGCTCATTCAGCAACTACAGAGATTATGACTGCCTGTCTCTTTTAGTTGCATTCTCCTTGGGATTAAGCTGGGAAAAAGTATCAGAATCAACATTCACACATCTTGCTCAGAAAAAAGGTGGCAATGAATCTTTCAGCACCAGAGTAATTGCAAATGGTATTCACAAAATCCATAATAATTTTCTTAATGAGCAAGTTACAAAGGACTACAGTGAAGATCTCTCTGCCTAAGAAGCTCTACTAGGTGTCACAGAGCACCTAAAGGAAGTGAGGTGTGATCTGAGCCCTTTTCCTGTGGGAAACCGTCTCCTCTGCACTGACTGTAGACCTAGGCTTATTTTGCCATCTTTAACCCTATGACACTAAAAGCTTCTCAAAATCAAACGTGCTCTCCTCAATCCTGAAGTACCAGGTACTTCTCAAATGCATATAGTTTCTGGACACTCACCAAATTGTATTCCATTTCAGACAATATCACACAGATACCACAGATACAGTGCAGTACACTCTTCATGGTCTGAAATTTTTGAAAGAAAAGGTACAGATACTTGCAGGAACAGAGAGTCCCCTTTTCTTCCTGTCTTGACTATGATAGTAAATTTACTGACTTTGCAAGTACCTTCATGTACAGAAGGCAGGATCAGTTGCGGGATGAGCTGTGGAAATGGTTGCTCAGATAGGAACAACTCTTTGGCTACTTTGCAGATTCAGTCACTCCTAAGAAAATGTTTCAAGAGGTCCTTTCATGGGAAACATGACATCTCAGCCATGCTGTTTCTCAGCTGGCCTTCCTTACGCGAGCTAAGGAGACACATACTTTATGCTAGTAGAAGGAGAACATTTCACTCTGCTCTGTAAATATTGTAGCATTATGCACTAGTCCAACTACCTACTGAGAAACATCACTGTGCACAGAGCTATGGCATTTTCCAGCAGATGTGAGCAAGCCCCTTCAAAGCAGAAGCCAGCCTCAATACATGTAGTGCATGAGCATAGCCCTGAGCTACCAACTGCATCTCTATGTCTTGGTGGTGCAAGTAGTAGAAGGCCAGAACTTTTTGGTGCAGTTGGACTGGGGTAAAATCACTAACTCTCTGATGAGACTGCAACTGCAAATCCTGAGAGCACTGGCCTGTGAGCAGTACTGCAGCAGAGCAGCAGCCCTGTCTGCAGCACTGCATGCTTTCCTTGTGTATGCCACAGCCCTCTGCTCGGTTCACTACTGCTTTCCAGAAGAAGGTGGCAGAGGCCACCGAAGGTCACTTAGCAAGAGAGACTGAGAAGGAAAAAGAGGAAAAGAACTGTAGATGCTGAGCTGATGCTTGCCTGCTGCTGCTGCTGCTTCCTGAGAGCTGAGGATCAAACCAGTTCTATTTTCAGGATTTAGATAAAAGTTTCAGTCACAGGCTCACGACTTCTTCAGTTGCAAGAAAGACTGACTTTCTTTTTTGTGGGACAGGGACAAGAGAGCAGCTGCACTACTGTGCATGCCCACCTCAGTGTTGCCTGGCTGAAGTGCCCATCCCAGAGCAAGCTGATCCTTTCATCCAGAAGTCATAAAGAAGCTGACACCCACAAATGTGCACACCAGGGATATTCACACATGGACTCATAGAGCTGGCCTTCAGTAGGTGTTTTCTATACTCCTGGCTGGTGTGAAGTCTCTTCTCAGAGCCATCTTCAGACACGCTCTTGCAGGAGGTAGGATTTCTCAGCATCTCTGTGACACTAACAATCTCCTGACAAGAGCAGAAAAACAGAGGACTGGAGGAGGTTCTGTGTCATTGAACCCAGTCCTCTGCAATCACAGGCCACCATTTCATAAGATCCCTTTTATCCAGCTGTAAAGCTGTGTCTTAAAACCAGTTTGTTTTTACTTCCGTCTCTCTTCCAAGAAGACCCATTTAGTGCCTCATCCTTCCTATGTCTGGAAACCTCAGAATTTCCAGCCTAAGTTTAATCGTGACCCATTTTTACCTGTTTGCTCCTGTGCCAGTGCTGCTCTTGAGTTGAAATAGCTCTTCTCACTCTCCACTGTTAACCCTTCTCCCCCCTGCATTTGTAGACAATCGCATCTCTCAAAGCCAAATAAAGGCTGCATCTGCTACATTTCTCTGCAGCTGTTCCTATTTTGACAGACCTTTTTCTGAATTTGTGTGTCAGGACTGATTATCTCCTGCTCCAGGTAGGATCTCATCAGGCCCTGAATCAGTGGTGTTCTGGTGAATCATAGGTTTACAAATTCCTTCTCCAGGGTCCCTCTGTACACCTCAGAAAAGCTAACTGAATTTTCTTCTACTCTATAATTTCTAAAAAATAATTCCTATTTCACAGAAATAATGTATGGCATGATTTTCCCAGTGTTCACACTTTCCCTTTGTGCCATTGCATCCCTCTTCATACTTCCATCTGTCCTGCTGCAGCTTTTGAGACTATCCCATCTTTTTAATACAGTTTTCTGGACCTCCACTACTGTGCCTACCCGCCCTAATTTCATTTTAGCCACAAATGTTAACATGTCTCATTTTGTGCCAGAAACATTAGAATTATAAATGCAACCAACTTCCCCCACCAACACTAAAAAGAGTCCAGGGGCAGACGCTGCACCTCAAACACATTATATACTCTCCCTAGCTCTCCAGACATTTCCTGCACAATTCCATTAATCCCTGTTTGTCCAGTTTGATTAATCTTTTCACTATGTCAAATACCTTGTAGAAGTCCAGAGAGATTAGATCTACTGCACAGTTTTTGTCAAGAAAATCAATTATCTTATCAAATAAAATCATCAAATTCATCTGATACAATATACCTTTGGTAAAGCTGTACTGCATTCTTTCCTTCAAAAGGAAGTTCTTTTCCTTCATAAAGCTTTGTGTAACATTGAGGTCAGACAAACCACCCTTTAGACACATTGATCATATTTTTCTCTTAAAATATACTAAGCAAGTACTATGGAGAGGGGTGAAAGGAGCAGTGTTCTGTCTGGAGACATACTCCCTTCATATTGGCTCCAGCGAAGCCACAGAAGAATAACCTAACCTCTATTATCTCCTTTTCTACCTTTTTTTTTCATGTTTGGTGTTTTTTACATTCTTTACTTCAAAAGTGGTTCACAGTCAGTCTTTTAAGGTGTCAAAGTACAGAATCATGGGTTTAGGAATCAAACAGACCAAGTTCAAGAGAAAATAATGTATTTCCACAAGACCAGAAGATACAAAATGATGTATCTTTTCCAATGGCAATTAGGGAATCTGTTCCCTGAAACACGCCAGGGAATTGCAAAGTGCATAGAAGTAGGTGTTTAGAAATGAAAATAAAATTGAGAATATTACATGTGTTTTTTGCTTGGGCTTGATCCAGTTGTCTCGGTGCTGCAGCTAACTGGCTATTAGAGATACACAGCCTTCTGGCTAGGGATCTAATTCTTAAGCACCTCTACATCCAGTGAAACACATTGCCCAGAGAAGTTGTGGCTGCCCCATCCCTGGAAGTGCTCAAGGCTGGGTTGAGTAGGGCTTTGAACAACCTGGTCTAGTGGAAAGTGTCCCTGCCCATGGCAGAGGGCTTGGAACTGGATGATATTTCAGGTCCCTTCCAACCCAAACCATTCTATATTTCTATGATATCCTTTGACCACTCATGGAAAATGACATGAATATGGGAACCTGATAGGCTCCTGTGTGCTACATTTATGTTAGCAAGCTTTTCATATTAACATCTTTCTCTCACTTGCTGTCCCTTCTCCCTTCGTCCTACCCATCACCAACAAATTCTTTTTCTTTGCTCAGATAGGGCAGCTTTTTTTGCTTTTCCTCCTCAAACCTTTGGTGCCCCTCTTTATTTCATGATATTACTGTATCTTAGGATGGCCAGATGTGACTGTATCCTGACAGATAATAAACAGCACCAGCTTTTCACAGATCTAGTCTGCGAGTAAGCCTTAAGGAAATCACTAGCCCATGAGAGGTACAGTTAAGGTGAGGGAAGAAGATGGGGACAGAGGAAAGTAGAAGGCTACAAGCTGGAGGGGCTTCAGTCCCAGAAATGCTGTGCCTTGTACAGGTTACATCACATATTTATGCTTTGTTTTTTGCTTTCTTGTGGCCGACTGTCCAAGGCAATTATACACTCCCAAGCCAGCTCCTCAACAGCTTTGCTCAGTACAGCGCTTGGCCAGAGCTCTGCATCTCATATTCCCTCCTTATTATCCGTGCTGAAACATAGGAGACTGTTTCAATAACTACTGAGAAATACTGCACAGGACTGCATTATGGCATTTTACTGTTTATATTACAGACAAACAATAAAGTTGACGAGTTAATGAAAATATAGAAAAATGAGAGTATTTCACTTGTGGTGTTCTAGGAGCTCCTCAAGCAGCCTTGGATGGACAATTAATCTATTCTTATTATAAAAAATAAAATGAATGGTCAGTGACAGGAATTAGAAGAGAAAGTAATCAAATTGAAGCATGATCATTATCAAAGACAGACAGTAATAGGATACCAGGGTCCAGTTGAAAGTTCAGGCAAATTTGACCTTAGAGCAAAGAAAACACCACTTAATTGTTTCTGTTTCACAGAACAGTTTTATGAACCTAGTAGGGAAATTTTAACAAATCTGATTATGCAGGGGAAAAAGCTGTTGTCACAATTAATCTGATTCAGAAATCAGATGCCAGCAAAGGGGGAAATTTCCTTCTTGTTTATATTCCTGTCAACCCACTGAAATCAGAGGGCTTCAGGGAAGTTTTAGACTTTCTTTGTGAAACTATATCGCTTGACAGTATCTGGGCTCATACTTAGATTTAGGTAATTCTCCAAAGATACTTAAACATTATTGAGTATTATTATTAAATGGAAAAATGATCCCTGGAGCAAAACCCCACTTCAGGATTTAAGTTTTCAAGAGTAAAATGTGTTTGCACATTTAAGTCAGGAATTATACCAGACAGTAATAGTTGTACAGTAGAGAATATATCTCATATATAACTCAACAAATACATAAACACAGAATCTTGATCCTCTATTTCATTAAAAATGACCATATTAAAAATTAGTGCCATGAAATTTCTTCACAGTATCTCAAATATTTCAAGGCATGTCTTAGTAGCTAAAATATCAGTAATAAAATACTGAAATAAAATACATGAATAACTCTGGGCAGACAGTGGCTTTTTGTTCAGTGGTTGTACAGCTCCTGACACAATGAAGCAGTCCCTGAAAGGGAACCCTTAAAGGACTAAGCCATCCAAAATAATTAATGCACATGATTGAGTTCTTTGCAAAAGACAGGAAAGAAAAAGCAGATCTTCAGCTTTTGGACTTAAATCTGTATTATTGTGGTGTCTGGGAAAGACATCACTTACTGCCTACCACTCTAGTAACACTGGGTTCCTAATTGGCTCCAGATCAATGATTCTTCATGTTCTTCCATGTTTGGCAAGGCCAAATTCTGCCCATTTCCACTAGCACAGGAAGGATTAACTCTATCAACTGCTGAAGAGTTGTTCTGTATTAATACAGGTGGAGCTAGGAGCTGAATCGGGTCTCCATTTCTTTACCCCTGCAAAAGGTACAGTTTGGATTTCCTCTGTCTTGGAATCCTATCTTGACAGATGCACACAAGTATCTCATTACTGACCTCATACATGAATGCAGCCTCTGCCTCGGAACCCTCTGCTGGTATGCACCCAAGGTGTCTGCCTCCTACCAACAGGCAAGTGGCTCTTGTTTGGAACAGCTTTTCACACAGATATTTTAAACCCTGCAGGCTGCATGCAAGGCAGACACCATCACTGACACAGGGCATCGAGGCTCCCACACAGTCTGGGGGAGATTTCAGTGCGCTCCTCACTGGGAAAGGCTACACCAGGATCAGGCAGGATGCCTGGGAAAGCAAAGCCTCATCACAGGGTGCTTCATGCTCCAGGGCCACCTCTGCCATCCCCAATGTCATCCCAGTTCTCCTCTGCAACTGCTCCACCATACCATGCCCATACACATCCACAGGGAGAGAGAAAACCGTGCTTTGATATTGGGTAGGACATTTCATACTTGGCAGGTTTCCCACTGAATTCACAGGTTAAGAGAACTCCCTACACACATAGGTCTCCCAGTACTTCCATACCAGCCAGCAACTAAACCTGATTAGAGCAGAGGTTTTGCACTGGACCGAGAAGAACAGAGATGCTTTGCTTGATGCTCTGAGGGGCTGCTATTCTATCGCAGTTATCTGCATCCATTCTGCAGACAGTACAATATGTCTGAAGAACCAGGCAAGTACTCCAAGGAATCACCCTTCCTTCGCTAAGGGACTAAGTCAGAGCTTGCTGCTGGAGGCTGAGCATTGCTTAAGGCCAGCAGCCTGGCAGGGGTTAATGACCCCACTGACCACACCAGTGAGGAGGGCAAAGCAGGAGCCAGTGGGCTTCAGAGGCAAAGAAAAATGAACAGAGCTGCTTTAGTTCCCTGTGCAAAAATAATAACAGCTTTTGTGGGGGTGAGGACAGGTAAATAGACATGCTGTTTGAGATAAATGGGACTCGGACTCTGGGGATATTTTTTCCTGCCCTTCCAAGCTTCCCCCAACGGGTATTGCATTGCCAGGCATTGGGATTTTTTCACTAGTTTGCTGCATCAAGAGGTATTTGAAATATAAGCATAAGAACTAAGAAAATAAAATACATCCTTCCTGCAGTGGATGTGGGTTGGAGGGGAATGGATTGGAGGAGTGAGTCAAGGGTTAGAGATGAAGTGTGCCTGACTCTGTGTATGTGTGTGTGTGTGCGTGTGTGAGGCACATTAGGGTGCTTTCATCTTTAAGACCAGGCAGCTGAAACCAAAACACATCCCCAGAGCCTGATCCTGCAATATCCAGTGGGTCGCACTGGCACTAGAGCATTAGTTGCAAAAATACTTTCTTACAGATTTGTTTTATTCACTAGCCATTAAGACATAGCTGGTTCCTGTGGGCTTAAGTTCCAGCTGAGAGCTCCTGCAATAGAAGGGCAGGATTTGTGTACTGCTGGATAAATCCTAAAGCAGTGTTTTTTGTGAAGGATATGGCTCCTCATTCTGGTAGGGATGAACTCCACAGCTTGCAGTGCAGCTTTTGCACCTGAAATTTCAGTTTTAGAGTCAAGGTTACTTCCAAGGGTCCAAAAATAGAGCAAGTACAGACACAAAAATCTAGAGAATCTACTTAAAACTCCTCAAAGGTCAGATTATAGGTATATTTGTGGACAAGTTGTTCCTTTTTCTTTTTACTACTTTTAGAATAACCTAAAGTAGAGAAACAGTGCAGCATTACTTCAGCAGGCATAATGACTATAAAATCATTCAAATAGATGTAAACAAATAGCATTAGGTAATGAAAACCAGAGATAACTCACTGGCTAAATTCCTCTGGAGTCCTATTCACTTCAGCCTTTGATGATGCCTTAATATTTTGCATATGCAGAGTTGAAAAATGTATCAGAGAGGATGGAAAAAAAGATATTTATCAATGAAAAAAAAAGCATGTTTATGGCAAAGGAGTACCCCTGTAGCCTGTGTTAAAAGCAAACTTTATCTTTCTGCCTCTTTCCTCTTGGAAAGCATCTGCTTGATTTCCAAATACCGTTTCCAGGCCCCCCCCCAATCATTTATCCATAAACATGCCTTGTGTCCTCAGCTGCTTTGCTGATGGGTAAGAGGTAGCAGCTTTGTATAGGGGCTGTAAGATTTTCACATGGGGGAAATAACTTGTGCAAAACCCATATATGTTTTAAGACGGATGTTTAAGATCAGATTTTGCCCTCAGTGGTATAAATCCCAAAAAAATCTACTTCAGTAAATACAGTCAAATCCCTTTGGTCACTCCAGATTTACACTGGAAAACTGAGGAAAGATTTTGAAGCTTGGTGAATTTTGTATATTCACAACCATAAATCCTCTGTCGGTAGCTTTGGTGGGAGTCCCACACCCTTCAGGAGTGTGTGAGCACCTGGTAGAGCCTAGGTCAATAAAATCAAAAAGCTGCATCTTGTGATAGGTTTCTCCTGTCCCCACCTGCCCATTTTCTCCAAACAGGCTGGGCTTTGAACTCAGCTCAATGTCAGCCCACTCCCTAGCTGCTTTTTCACCCTCCAAGCAGGGTAGCATCACCTGCAGCATCCCATGTAAGTGTCTGTAGTGATCGCAGACACAAGAGTCAGAGAACATCTAGGCACAGCTGGGGGAAAATGGAAGGAAAATAATCTCCTGACACCCTGTTCCCAGCCCAGCAAAACCCTGCGCTCTCCTGGCGGGTGCAATCCCCCAGCTCCCTGCACGGTTCTGGTAATTAATGCACAGCATGTCCTGGCATTAGCCTGAAGGCAACCATTGCCTCCACAACCTGGAAGGGGACAAGGACACGTTGTGGATGAGGTGCTGCTCTGCCCTTCCTGCACAGGCATGCTTCTGCAACACCTCCGTAGCTAAAAGACAGCTCTAATGCTCATGCCAGAGCAAGTATTGTGAGATGTGTAGCTTGTCCTCAGTTTAAGAAAACTGAGAGGGGCCTATGGAGCCAGTGAAGTTGTGACAGCTGTGCTGAGACCTTGATGGCTCTGACATCTCAGACACATATAGAAAACAGCCTTTATTTCTGGGTGCCCTGTAGTCCAAAAAAGAAAAGTAAAATGTCTGCAAGATGGTTGTGAGGACACTGCAAGGGAAGTTGTGCCTTCAGGGGAAGACATATAAGGCCAGCAACATACAGCATAAAACACACTGCACAACACAGAAGCTACTGCAGGCAGCTTTAGGCTCTTCCTATTCTGAATTTCAAGATTATCAGGAAGCCAGCAGCAATATAAGCTTAATGAAACTGGATTTCAGTCACCTTGTTTCAGTTCTCAGGTAAAGCTCACAAAGCACTTTATAAAGGCAAAGGATTATTCTTGTTTTACAAGTGGGAAAACTGAGGCACAGTGCTGCAAAATGGCCTCTACACATTACAGATGCTGAGTCCCAGCCTATTTACCTGTCTGCTTCTGTTATTGCTTCATTGAACACCTCCTTCACCCAGACACAGCAAAGCCTCCTTCCCTCTCCCTTTGCATGTTCTCTCCCCAACTTGATCTTTCACACCTGGCATGGAGATCTTAGTGTACAGCACCACGTCATCAAAGAAACCCAAACAGGCATTTCACTGATGCAAAAGACCTTTCAAAAAGAGAAAGAACAGAAATAGCAGCTTGAGCCTCATCAGAGAAGTGACTATTCCACCAAAGCAAAGCAGCAGCTGAGTAAAGAATAAAAGGAAGATCAGATTAAAGGAGATACTTGAATCCTGAAGAAAGGATTGCTCTGCATAGCAAATGATTTGCAGGGGAGTGGAAAAAAGGCAAGGAAAGAATTATCTAGCAATATCTTGCTAAAGTGGCTGGAGATGTAATATTAACATAGGAACAGAAAAACGCAGATAGAAAAAGCTGTCGAGAGCTAGTGGAGAAACAGCTAGGCACTGTATGTAAAATCAGAGAGTATTTAAGTGGCCAATTTTGGGTTTTCTGTGAAAGGTGAATAGCACAGTATATTATCCATCACAAAGCAAGGAAATCACAGCAGTGTTGATTGGAGCAGTGCTTCAGGAAATTATCGAACAAGCAAGAAACAACCTCTGATGACAGCATTCCGGGAGAGGAGTAAATTTGGAGAATTGCACACAGAGCTTAGACCAACATAGGCTGCAAATGTTTGAACAGTAATCCATTGCTTAACAAATGGGAAAGCAGCAGGCAGCAATTGCTGCTCAGCAGAACTGTTCAGAGCAGGAAACCATCTCTGCCCAACAGTTGCACACAAAATCAGGCTTTGAAAGCACTGGTAGTGAGACCCAAACTGAGGAGAGTAAAATCACTGAAGCGTTAAATCAGGTTGGAATTACTCAGCACTCAGCCTGGAGACCATCCCCAGCAAGTAGGTGTGCACCCTTAGATATATTTTACTAGCCTTTAAGCAGTAAACATTCACTGTGTCCAGCAAGCAGCATTGTGTAAGTAACCTGTTTTGTTGGGTTCTGTTTTGTTGCCATTCAAACTTATAGTCAATCTTCAGTGATTTACTGAAGAGGATAGGGCACATCAGAAAATCATTCAATTTCATCAGCTCTGCCAAAAGAATTCAATAGTATACACTACCCATCATTGTGAAAGATACTCTTTGAGTCTGGGTTTCCCTTCCAAGTAATCATAAAAGGATGCCTGACCTATACCTGAGCAGAAAACATACCAAAGTCAGTAGAGGGGTCCTGTTCACGCCAGTAGAAACAGTTTGAAGAGAAAAAAAAGATTTATTCTTCTAACTGTCTTAGGTATGTCCTCTCTCTGCTGCTCCTTGGTACCACTGAGGACTAACACCAATGCAGTATGCAGAAGCTTTGATGTTTCTGAAAATTAGCTCTGTTTTATGATACATTTGCTCTAGGTAACATCCCAGCTGGCAAGTATTAATTAACTGGCATGTCTAGAAGTGCAGGAAAAAAAGTAAGCTCTTGAAGATAGAAAGCAAAAGATGGGTTAAAGAGTCTTTATTTTTGCCAGCAAGTATATGTACTCTGTTCCCCATCCACCCCCATAAAGTATGAAATGTAGCAGATGTTCTGAGAACAGCTAGCCTGCAGACTCCATATAAATGAAGGTTGAGTTAAGGAAGAAGAAGGCAGAATAATGTTTACAAGAGAAGAGCAGAAGATTTCCGACACCTGGGCAAGTTAATGATGGCAGATGGCAAAAATTGAAGGCAAAGAGAAGGAGCAGTGTGCACCAGCAGCTGTTGAACAAATGGGGAATAGAAAAGCCTCCACTGAAACTGCACAGGAAGAATTCAATACTGGCAGTTCTGTAAGAATGATAGTGTGAATATGCAAAGAGGAGCCTGTGTTTTAAACCCTCAGACAACTATTGCCAAGAGTACCCAATGGATTGTCAGCTAAGGAGATTTTCACAGCAAGAAGCCACCTATTTGCATCAAATATCGTCAGCCTGCAGAGCAGCAACTTCTGGGTCATTTAACAACACTCCAGATGTAGTTATTTTCTCCTAGGCAAGTGGCTCAAAAAGCTATGCAAGAAAAAGACAGAATTGGCATGTAAAGGGTGACAATCACACAGCATGTGGAAGTGATTAACTAGTCAGTGTAATATAACTAAGTTAAATTAACAGATTTCCAGGACCTATGTCCTATGATTGTCAGCATGAGAGAGACCGCAAGACTATGGCCAAACACAGGGTTGCATTTCACCCTCAGTAAACAAGTGATTTCTGACTTTATGCTAAAGATAATGGTTTATGACTAGTCCCTCACAATAGCCTGAGTGCTTTCCTGTGGCAGCATGTCAGCTATTGCACTCTGAAGGTGTAGAAGAGACAGGTGCTGCCTGTTTTACCCCTGGAAAAAGGAGGGAGACAGCCAGAGCTGTAAATACAGGGTCTGACTTCAACAAACTTTCTTGATAAGTCTTCCATTTAAAAGGCAGAGATGGGGTAAATGCATGCAGCCAAGACAACTGTTAGGAATTTATCTGCCCCCACATTACACTCACCTGTTTTAGGAAATAGCTGTCCCCTGCAAAACTCAGTCCTGAGTTCTGCCACCACAAAACCCAAAAGTATCTAGATGTGTATGACAGAATTTGGCCCCTTTAAAAGGATCCTTCTTAATGCTAAGACTAACTTTCATCTACACTGTACTCATACATACTTAATATAATCTGTTACCTGCCGTGCACATAGCAGCTGTATTATTTGCCAAGCTAAGGCTGCAGTGACCACTGAGACTCTACAGAGAGACCCAACATGGAAAAGCTATCAACAGATCATTCCTGCAATTCCTTTTATACCCAATTCACACCAAGTATCTATGGATTAGCAAGATACCCTGCTGCCATTTCAAAAAGACTCAGCAAGTGGGTAGAAAGGATGCTGTCTGATAGGTATGCAACTTCAAAACAAATTCAAACTGCTCTTAGAGAATGTGTCACCACAGGGGAAGAAAAGGTTATTGTATATGAACCTGCAGCTTTAATTACATTGTGCACTTCCTTATGCAATTAGAAATGTGCATTTGTAACAGATAGCTATACTTTCTAGTTATGCATCTATCAAATTCTTGTTATAATTAGGATGACTTATAATGAAATTATGCACTAGTTGCTCCATTAATTATACTGTTTGACTTATCAGTGAGCATGCAAACTACAAATCTCCTGAATTCTTCCCATCCATCATCCTCCTTGGCCATTTCCTAAGCAAACACTGGTCAGAAACAGAGGCATTTCAAATTATTGCAACTCCTTTGCAAGCAATGGGTTTTCTCAAAGAGGGTCTACTGCTGCAGGGTTGAGTGGCAATCTCAGCTCCTACAGGAGTCAATGGGGTTTTGCTGATGGAGGGCAAAGTTCAAGTACGTATGCCCTCTGTTTCAACAGGTCAATTGTATTTTGCAGCATTCTCACAGTCCAGGAAGACAGAAAATTGCCATACCAGATCAGAGCAGTGCTTCACCACTTTGTATCTTCTCTCTAGCAAAGAGTGGATTGGTGCATCAGAAAAATGCAACAACAGGTGAACCCTGGTAAGGAAAGGGAGAACAGGAGTTCCAACACCAATGGGACTGATTGCAGCTGCTGTTGCTGTTCACTGATTAGAAAAAAACTAGTGAAAGGGCAAGTATCACAGAATATCTCCCTAACACTGAACCATTTTGAGCTAATCAGCCCCTATATAATCTTTCTGATCATTCCCTTTTAGCCTAACTCTTGCACCTTGAATAGTTTACCTCCCCCTTTCAGTTACTACCTGACATTAATAAGGACATTACTCCACCCTCACAGGTAGCTATCACGTGTTGACCACATCCAGTTGACTTTAACCTACTGCAAAGGATTGACACCCTTGGGACTGCTGTAGCAGAAAGGTCAATGGATAGTTTGTTTACTGCATAAGGGAGGAGCTGGGATAGTCATCCCTGTTTTTATGCGCCCCCAGTTTTTATCAGCATGCATAAAGGGGGAACTGTGAACATGGGTTGCAAAGATCACCTGCTTTAACCTGTTGTTCGCACTAAAATATTTAAAAAGTTCATCAAAAAAGTCACTACCCCTAAATTTGTGTATCTCCAATTGGAATCTAATGCCTTTTGAAATTCTGTGTCATACCACTTGCAAATCAAATAGTGAGACAGAAGTATATTGCTCAGGACAAGGAGAACTTTTTTTCCCCTTTTTTTCTTTCCTGCCTTAAGGTGAATGTAATGCTTATGAAAGATGGTAGATAGATGGCAGTGAAAAAATGAATTATTCACAAAGCATGTGTTGTTCTGGCAGCCATGCTAGCAGTCAGCATGTAATTGTACACCCTGAAATTCATGCCTACAAACTTTGAAGTCCCCTTTGCTCCCACCAATTTTGGGAGAAGCTTAAGGTGCTAATAATCCCCCACTCTAAATGGAGAAAGAGAACTGGAGCCTCAAGGCCTCCCCTCCAACAAACTGATTGTGTAAAGTGCTGAGGTGAAAAGGGGAAGAAAGGATGTCCAAGAGTGACAGCAAGTACAGCCATCAAAAGCACAGGGTGTAAAGGCAGCCCTGTTATGAGCAGTGCTAATTCAGGGACAAATGTCATGCTCATCATAGCCCCTGATGCATCAACATTTATGGCGTGCTTGCATCAGCAACAAGCTTGCTTTCACTCTGAGACAAAGGGGGGTACAAAATCACAAAATGAAATATATAAACCTTTAGAATCAATTTTAAGTAATGTTAAGTTTGATGACTTTGTAACAGTAGTAACGGAAAATTAATGAGATGCATGATATACAGAGAAATATAGAGTACAGATAGAGAACATACTGAGAATTCTTGCGCAAGATAAACTGTTGTAGTTGAGGTAGTTTAGGCATTTATGACCTTAGTACAAAATAAGCCAAGAAAAACAGGCTAGAAGAACAGGATGTAAGGATAAGGAGTATCTGGAAATGGCAGTGGCCCAGGATGGGCTGCAGTTAAACTAACTGATAAGTTGGAGGACGGGATGATTGTTACGTCTGTGGTGTTAATGAACCGATTAAGCTGATATAAGCATCTACTGAGCGTGCTTCAAAGGCTGCCAGCAGTGATGAAGACTGTTAGGAGAAGTAAATGACCCCCAAAGACTACCACCACATTTTTGTATGCATGGAAAATGATATAATCCATACGTAGCCTCATGAATATGTATGCATGCTCAGTAGCTATATAAAGACGGCTTGTGTAGCAATACGGAACACACGTTAGGAGGAGCTATCCCCTGTGTCTCCCGGGGCCGCAATTAAGAATACCTGCTCTTCAATTTAAAACTTCGTTGGCAAGTTTGTTCCTGGAGTTTTCTCTGAATCAATAGTTTCCGTGAAGGCTAATTCAGAAAGAGGAGAGGCCTGCAGACCACACTGAGCACACACACTGACATGGTGTTTGGTAAAGCCCTTGGCAGCGTGGGCATCTGGTGCGCTGGTGGTAGGAAGTCATATGGGGAAAAAAAAGGGTGGTTTAAGTTGGTCATTTTCCCCTCCAGGAGCAAGGCAGAATTTACCACTTGTTCATCACAGACCAGCAGCCTCTTCTGCAAGAACAGCTTTCAAAGAGTCTTTAACCATTACAGTAGAACACAAATCAAAATCAGAGCTTCTCAAAGGAGAAGAATCAGACCTTAACTAGACCTCAGTGCCCTCAATCCCAAATATTTAAAAACCTAATGCATATTTGCTGTTAGTATTCTCTTAACCCCTTAGTTCTCCATGGCCTGAGGCACAGCTGGGTTTTTACTGTGATCTGCTTTGCCTCTTAATCTCTCTAAACACCTTCAATTTCTGAGTGCATGGTATATTCATTGTAAGCCAAGGGATGTGAATTAGGTGGTACCAAAACCTCAGGCAGGTGCTAAACAAGCAGCAAAAGAGCTAACTCCCTCTTGCTCTCTCCCAGCCTGTCTGGGCACCAGCTTGTCTTTCCAGTCCTTCAGCTCGCGTGCCGTTGCTGCTGGTACCGTCTGTGCTGTTGGCTTTTACTTTCGTCCACTAGGGACCACACTGGGACCAGCAACACTGAAGTAACAGCCCATGTTAACATGCATTGATCCATCTTGACCTGGGCTGATTATTAACTGACAATCAAGAAGAAAAAGGCTCCAAGATCTCAGAAGAGCACTAATGTCTCTGTCCTGGAATCTACCAATGTGCACAGTTTTACTGAAAACGGCAGTCTCCAGTAGCATCCTCTCATCACCCCTCTTCTCCACATCACAGGCACCGCAAATGCCGTGCACTGCTTGTGTTTCTTCTGCTTATCATTATCCCGGGTGCTGTCAATTTGCAAATTTAGACTGTAAAACCCTGCTATCTGCAAACTGTATTTTGCCTTTTAGGAAGTGTAGTGGACATCTGCCACTTGGTAAATACAAACCACAGTACGGTCCATACAACCCCTACATTTGCTTTGTGACACATCTCCCTTGCAGAGTTTCATGAACTTTCAGCTGCCAATCGCTGCTTCCACTAACCCCTGCGACAGCCTCGGCTCACAGTGGGGGGAATGCTGTCGCGTTCCTCTTGCCATTCACATCAGTCCTGAGAGCTACGGCACCTTCCATTCCCGCAAGTGATTTTCTCCTCAGTTTCAAAACAATGTGTGAAACCCTCCTCTGCAGAAACAGCTGCCTCAGTAAGTTTAAGGATGACTGAAGCTATTTCCTCCACTGGGGAGGTTTAAAAACTATGGAGAGATGAATGGAGTTAGACCTATCGCTGCATTTCTAGCAGCCACCCTATTACAGCACTGAATAAAGCAGGAATGACATGTCTAGCCTATGTTTATAAACCCTACCAAGTGCAATGCCTGAAAAGCACTATGAAACAGCCTTAAGTCAGCTTGAGATAACTAATTTCAAGCATGGCTGTCTAGTGTGCCTGTCATTCCTATTGTCCTTCCAAACTATTTCAGACATTTTGAGCAGGGAGTACTAAGCTATGAGTTAGCAAGGGTTGTGACATTAATGGTCCAAAAAGGTTTAAGCACCAGGAGGGAACAATGACAGCGCTTAACAACTGGTGGCAGTTTGAAGGATTCTGCTGGATCTCTGTTTATTGATAATTAGGCTTCGCCTCGGAGGAAGATGTGACAACTATCGGAGGTATGATTTGCATGGGAAACAAAGGGAGCTGCTGCTGTTCGGTGCCTATTGTTTGTGTTTTGCTCACTGGCTTTCCGAGCACAGCCACAGCCAGGTGCAGTCGGCAGCGGTGAGGCGGCTGTGGGGAGGGGGTGATAGGAAGGGGGGAGAGCCAGGGGTGGAAATACTGTTGGCAGTCCCGCGGTTTATGGCAGAAATGCCTTGAGGACAAACTGTCTCAAATCTTGCCGCCTGCTGAGTGTGCATTCCACATCGCCATTCCCAGGGAGTAAAATACATAGAGGTCATGCAGAAAACACTTTACTCCTTTTCCACTGAGCCAACTGGGCTGTTTCTGAGATGGGAGAAGACAGAGGAGAAGCTGCCCTAAAATAAATGGGGAAGAGGAAAGCCATGGAGCCTGTAAGACGAGGGAGACGTGCTATTAATGTGTAAAATGTGTCTGGAGTGCCACCGATGTCACTTGAAAAGGGGAAAACAAAGGTGGTGGTGGGGGGTGTGCATGTGTTTGCGGGAGGATTTTTCTGGGTGAGGAACTCCTTAGGTTATAACCTATTGCAAAAAAAGACGTGATGTGTCCATCCATTTTGCATAATCAAAGCTTCTTCTGCACTGTGGCATTGTCTTGCTGGACAAGAATTGTAGTTTCAGACAGAAAAAGCTACGATTTCCTCCTGTGCCGCTGCCAGCCCCCTACCACCCTTCTTCCCTCTGAGAAAAAACAGTGTGGGAAAGGGTGCAAACAATGTTTAGTTGGATGCAGAAACGGCTGTGAGAGAGGGCTGAGGGGGGAATGAACACCCAGGAGTAAAACAGGAAAGCTGTTCCTTGAAAATGCTTGCTGCTTCCCAGACAGAAGTTCAAGAGATGATACACAAAGTTAGAAGCTTCATGTACTTTTTGGTGATGCTCCTGTTTATCATTACCAGCCAAGATAATGTCCAAACATCAGAGTCAGGTCTGCATGGCAAAACAGGGCAGAGAGTTTGTATGGGGTCTTTGTCAGCGCAGGGCTGCAAGTTTGCATTATTGTCGCTGCATATGACCCCCACCAAGATAAGTGACAAGAACTTAACAAATTAAAATCTTACGTCCCCTCATATGCAAAATCCTTATCATTGGTGTATTCGATCCAAGTGTGATATTCCCTGTGCTGATGAGTTGTGTATTAAAGTTTCATTTCCAAACAACAGAGAGACAAGAGTTGAATGGTATTTAGTAACAATAAAATGTTCTGCTTGCCAAAATGCTTCTCATAGGAACATTTAAAAATGCACTTAAAGAAGCGAAGAGTCATATCTTGCAGTAAGAGCTATGGTATCCCTTGCTGTGCTAAGTTTTAAAATTCAGGCCATGATGCCATTTTAAATCTACTTTAATGTGGGTGTCATTAAGCATACTTTACAAAACTGTTGTCAAAGGCTCACAACTAGGAGAATTGTGTTAGACTGATTGTTTTCATTAAAACTTCATTAGAAAAAGAATCCCTATCTAGCAGGGACTTACCCAGTAATTTGAATTTACTTATCCTAACTTATGTCCCCTTTAAGGAGAATTCAGTGTATTATACTACATTGTAAATGGGCATGATATAATTCATTTAATGACAAAACACCAATGACAATTTAACAGCTAAAGTGCTAAATGCATTCCATCAAAATAAATGCAGACTGTGCCAAAGAAATGCAGCTATACTAGATCAGGAAGGGTAAGAATTTTTTGTAGGAAACATAAATATTCTCCATTTGATCCAAACAACAACTTTTCAGTCAAATGCATTACTTTGAGTTGTAAATTAGGGGAAAAAAATCATTTCAACTTGTGTTATTTACACTACTGCGTAATGTAATGATAACAGTGAAAACTTTCTCCCAGAGAAATTGTTTCTAGTGGTTTGCAGAATGGATCAAAGAGATATGATGCAGAGACATTAAATCTGTGTCAGAAATAAGCAATGCCTGTGGAAAACAAGTATGTGTTTTTTCCTTCTTGTCTCACGTCTGTCCAGAGGCTTAGACTATTTTACTTTGTTTTACTTCAGTGCCTTTTCCAAGGGAAGCGGCTGAATGGGTAAATCCACAAGGAAGTCAAAGGCTGAGTTCAGCCTGTGCCCAGCCACAGAATTCTCAGGGGACTTGGGCAAGTCCCGAACCTCTTTGTAAAAGGAACAGGGTAATAGCCCTGCTTTTCAACTAGTGCACTCTCCTCACCTTCAAGGAAGGTGTGCCAGTGATGCAATGGAAATACAGACAGTGCTGTTCAGGGAATGAGGCTGAATGTAGAGCAAAATAAGGCAAACTGCTAAACAAATTTTGGTAGCAGGAGCAAGTAAATATTTCAGGCATTTTCAAGTGCAAAATAAGACAAATCGCAAATCCCATGATCCAGAACTAAATCTGTTTTCAGAACTAGTCTACTTACAAAAACTTCTGCCAGCAGCAAATATCCATTCACCTAGGGCCTGTCAGAAGTGACTCCAAAATCTCTCAGCATTCCCTTTGCTCCATCAGTATAGAGCAGATGCTGAACCAAATTTCATCAGATTGATTCACTGTGCTGAGAAACAATTTCTCTGTTTACTTCAGAAGCTCAGTGAGAACTTTTTGCCTCAAACCTCACCCACCCTTCTGCTTATGGATTGTCTATGGAGCTCATGCAATATTCTAATTTATTTACTTGATATTTGGGAATTTCTTCAGTGTAAAACTCTTGGCTTACAGATCTTTTGGGAATGGCAAATGTTTGCAAATTCCTACTGTGTTGCTTAATTCGGTCATGTGGTGCTCCTTGATTAGATTTGTGTAGCTAACTCAGAGAAAGTGAACTGCAAATTTCACAGCCAAGTATACTGTTTCATATTGGATTTCCATCCCTATCTGAGCAGTCAGGTTTAAAATTCATGTCTTGTAAGTAGTCATATGAGCAACACATAAGCACTGAAGTGTTCCCACTAGACAGATGTGAGAGTCAGGTTAAACAGCTTTGTTTCATATGAATATTCATAAAACCTGTTTGAATACTTGAAGCTCTCTTAAAAAGAACAGTCAGCATCACCCATCGCACACTGCATGGGCCATTCTCTTACAGTGCATGTTATGCTCTCTAAATCTCCCTGTGGAAATTGTGCAGCCAAACTGAAAGGAAAAAACACCATCATGGAAATTTCTAAACTTCCCACATTGTAGCCTCTCCTGTTGTGCTTGTCATGTACGTTGTGTGACATGAAGACAGCCAACAGGGAGGACAGCAAAAGAGCATCAACACCGATACACTGAGTGCAGGAGAGAAAACATTGAAAGAGTAAATAAAATAAGGATGATCACTGGCAGAGCAGGGGTCAGCTACACAGAGGGTGTACATAGGAAGTAAGGATTGACAGTGTGAGTACATAAATACACCAATACAATTTTTAACAATGAATCTAGTTATTTTGGGTCATTAACACCAAGGTTTATGGTCTTACCAGACCCAGTCCATGGCAAGTCCTGGAGCTGTCACTCCCAATTTTAACCAGTGCAGGTAGGTGCTACATGTGTGCTCACCACAGGTGCAGCCAAACAAGGGGGTGATGTGGTTTAACTTTTGTCATGCAGGGGTCTGATGACATGCCAAAGAGCTATGGAAGACTTGTGAAAATAACAGACAAAGAGAAAACTAACTAATATCTGGTGCATGGCTTAAAAGCAGTGAAAATTAGTTGGGCGAAGAATTTCTGTTAAGTGCTTTTTACCAGAGATAAAACAAAAAATCACCTGCCAAAACACCAAGCTCTTTTTACTTAGAAACAAATGAGGAGGAAAAGGTTATAAAACATGACTATATTTGCCTTTTCTTTCTGTACTTATGCCATATAGGAGGAAACCTCAAATCCTCTACTGAGTGAGCTATATTGTCCATTTACTTTACATAGAAAGTCAGGTGTGTGCTGCATCAATGGGGTTGCTGTGACTGCACATAATCAACCAGCAGTGTTACGACCCCATTAGATGGCCTTTTTTACATTTTCAGTTATTTTAAAGTCCAACCATCCTAGATATTTATTCTAAAACCAGAAACACGTCTAAATTGCACACAGCAAGTGCTGTGCGCAAAGCACGCAGGAAGAGTCACTATGGGCAATACACATGCGTTCATATTCTGTCAGGGCACATTTAAAACTGCTTAGGGAGAGTAAGAGACTGAAACGAATCAGACGAACTAAAATTAAAGCAAACACAGAGGATCTTTGCTAGGGCAAAAATTGACTCAATGTAATCTGGAATGAAATCCCAAATTAAAACTCCCCTGAATACCACTGAAAGTCCTATTAGGTCTCCAAATACTTTTTCTTTCTTAGTATAAAGCTGTCCCACTACCCATAATTAACCCACATCTCTGCTTGTGCCAAGCAGAATAATTTTGTATGGACCACTTTTAAAGAAGCAGTTAGTTATTAGAGAGAAAACAGAAAAAGTCAAATTCCAGCTCTCTATGCTCACACTGCTGGTTGCCCCTCTGGTCCGTGCTTTAGTATCTTTGATGCTTGATTGAGGGCAAAGAGCTCCCACTGATAAACTCCACAGGAACACACAGCAACATCTTGCAGCTGTAGCATCTTCTTCTAAGACTGTTGAAAGGTTGGAGGCACCAACAGTCACAAACGTACCTGGGCATCCCCACAGTTTATTTATCATCTGCTTCTGGGAGCTCACAGGTATGACGTGGCAACTCTGATGTCCTCATCAGTCTGTCAAAACTACTTCAGTAAATGCACAAGCTCTTTAGGTAGTCGTTTGCATCACATAAATGAACAAAACCTCATCAAAGCTTGCACCAGCCTATCCTACCTGCTGAATCCTTGGCCCTGATCTGAGTCACAGCGCCCCATGACTGGGAACTGGAAAATCTAAAACCAGTGGGGAATCTGTCTTTCAGAGGAAAGAAGAAACATTCCAAACTGTCTGAAAACCTTAAGCATCTTCAAAACACTGAAAGGGGGGTTATAGCAGAATTCCCAAACTGTGGATGTGATGGGCACAAGAAGCTAAGACCTGTATCCTGGCCATTCCCAGGTGCCCAGCAATTTTGTCTGAACCCAGTGTTCCTCCTGCTCTGTGTGTCACTGCATTTCTCTAAGACAACCACTGGCAGAAAGGTTTTGAAGACCAGAGGAGATAAAAGAGCATTTGTCCCATTTCCCCACTTTGCTTTCAGAGGATAAGTGATTCAGAAGGGGACTGAAGTTTCTGCTTAAGCCTGAAGTGGTTCATCTGTCCAAGGTCACCATCCAGGCACTGTTCTTGCATGCCTGCTGAGGTGCGGTACCAAAGAAGGGACAAGATAACATTGCCTGCCTTAAAGAAGTGTTGCAGAAAACATTCAATATACTTGGCTGTACTTTACTTTCAGGCAAGCTATTTTCCACCTCAGCAGAGTGGTACTCCTTACTGACAACCATTAGTTATTTGCAAATTTAGATAGACCTTATAAATGCCAGGCTCCTGAGTGAATAAATAATGTTTTGGAGCAATAATTTGAAATAAGTCAAACCAGGAATGGTGAGAAGATCAGGAGTATCATCCCTTTGGGACTCTCTACCACTTTTAATTAATATCTGGTACTTAAAGCATCACAGCCCACGGTTAAATCAAAGTCAGAAGAAATAAAAAATTATTAAATCCTTCCAGAAATTTGTGTCCCTCTCCATCCACAGTGCTCCTTAGTGCCACTGCCAAACAGACCTCAGCCACGAACGTATGATTTTTTGGGGGGGGACAGCCCAGGGGACGCAGCAGCCAGACTGCCCTTGTAGCCTGCAGCTACCCCAGGGCTCGCATTGTCCCTTGTTCTCCCACTGCCTTCCCATTCCCATCCAGCCATCCTCTCCTGCACCTTCCCAGGCTCTCCTGACCCTCTGGTGAGTCAGTTCAGAGAGCCTCCCCAAAACTGTGCTTTGGTTTTGACTGGCTGAGGGCAGTTGGGAGTCAAGAAACACCAAAGCTGGTGCAAGAAAAGCAGAAGAGCATAGCTGGGGGTCAGATATGGGGAGCAAGGAGCAGTTGCAGCCCTGGCATGGCTAAACATCCTTGAATTATTCTATCTTAATGACTTAGTGAGGCAGCTGCAGAAGGAGGCTTCAGATAACCACATCTTAACCACAGCAATGAGCACAGACAAGCTGTTGTCCCTTCTTGCCCTAAAAATATAGAAGATTTGAAGGGCAAAACAGGACAACAGTTTGTCTGTGCTTCTTGGTCTTCTATCACCGGGGCACATCTAGCTATTGATGAGCAGTTCTTAAGATTATTATGTTGAATTCCAGAGCTGCTGTTGTGACGATGGAGAAAGAAAGAATTCAGCTGTGAAAAACAGTCATTGCAAATCAGATTTAAGGAGGCTGCATTCAGCCTGGAGAAGGCCCTGGGGAGACCTTATAATTGCTTCCAGTAGCTAAAGGGGACCTAGAAGTAACCTGAAGAGGAACATTTGACAGAGGCATCTAGTGATAGGCCAAGGGGGAAAGGCTTTAAAGTGAAAGAGGGGAGATTTAGCTTAGATATTAGGAAAAAAAATCCTTACTATGAGGGTGGTGAGGCACTGGCACAGGTTGCCCAGAGAAGTTGTGGCTGCCCCTGACAGTATTCAAGGCCAGATTGGATGGAACTTTGAGCAATCTGGTCTAGTGGAAGGTGTCCCTGCCCATGGCAGGGGTGTTTGCTCTAGCTGAGCTTTAAGATCCCTTCCAACCCAAATGATTCAATGATTCTATGATTTGGCAAAGTTTACTCCTCCAGGAAATATGAGCTTCAGGAATAAAACCTAAGTAGAAAAATCACTTCAACTAGGACATCTTTCAATTCCTTCAACACGGCATATATATTTCAAGGCACAGGAAGTAATAATCCAAGCAAGGAACAAAGGAAGTTCATTTTTAACCACAGCATTTTACTAACTGGAATATGTGCAACTGAAAGGTCCCCTGACTTTTGAAAAACCATGTTACTGATGCATCAGGGTGTAGTGTAAACTTCTGACAAATTCCCCCTCTTCATTGACTTCCATATATGTTGATCTTCCTGATACTTTGCTCTTTAAAAGCTCTGCTGCTCTCCTAATTATTAATTGCATGAAACATGTATTCCCTCATTTTGCAAAAAGCATCATGAGACATATTCTCTGGTTGTGAAATCCACAGAAAATCATATTTGGTAGAGTTTAATTAAGATAATCCCCACTAATTTGTAGGCAGCTGATTTGGAAGGATTTTGTCACAGGTAAACAGGCTTTGAAAAAGAAATAAATTGCTTTTATCTTTTCTTGCTTTCTGGTTTAGTTGTATTTCAAGTGGATTAGCATAATCTTTCCCCCGCCAAACTCCACAGCCCCGTCTATTCTATCATTGTTCTAATTTTTCAGGAGGAAAATGACTGAAAGCAATTAATTAGAATTCTCTTCAGAGATGCATACGTGGATGCACTTATTCACTAAGAACTCACAAAATAACTGCATTTTAAAGCAATTTTTCTGGTGCATTAAGCGTGAACAGGATGTCTTTGTTATGTACGCCCACCTTGAGATGGTTCCCTACATGAGTATGCTTGTTGTGTAGAGATATCTGCAGTAATTCAGCTCAGAGAGGATGCCCTTTTAAACTAGGTTTGAGTTTCTAGGTGGGTTTCATTTTTCTTTTCTCCTGTGTTCTGAAGTTGACTGATTTCAAGTGAGGAGTCTTTCTCTGCTGGGACCTGAATTGTCAAAAGCCATCACAGAACTTGCAAAATTCTGTCATTACACCAGAAGCCCCAACTCTGCTCCAGAATCATTCAGAGAAAATTCCCAATATTTGACAACAGAAGTTCTCTTGACAGAGATATTCTGACAAACTGAAACATCATTCCCTGAACGCACAGACACCCACATGTGCAACAGTACTAACATAAACAGTAAACTAGTAGCAGGAGTGAATTTATCATCAGCAAGAAGACACAAGTGTCTATTCATAACTCTTAAGGTCTATCAAAAAGGCAAATTCCCATGTTGCAAGGTTTATTTGATTTCCTATGAACCAAATAAAACATATAAATTTCCTTGAATTCACGGTGAGGGAGAAGGAATTCAGGACTCTTGATCTCAAAGCTGTGCACTTCCTTAATAAAATCCCAGCACATCTGTGCTGTGAATGTACATAAGTGCTGGGATCCAGCATGAGGTGAAGAGGTTCTCCTAGCAGAGCAGGAAAAAGTTTTCTCCATAGAGATCTTCCTGCTGTGGTGAGAGTTCATCTATAGAGTTAATGCAGCAGCCTTGCTAGTCTACAAGCACACTTCCCAGGCAATTTAAATATACCTAGGGAGGTTCCTAGAAGATTTCACATACTTCACTTCTCTTTTGAGCAGGAAACCTTGGACAAAGGATTTTTTTTGTCCCTCTTTGTTTCTAAGTTCACTTATACCTTTTCAGTCTCCACTGAAACATGCTGCTGTCTACTCTTTTCCCTCTTTGTCTACTCTTTCTACTCTCCATTCTCTTGTTTCTATTTAAAAGCCTTCACAGTGCCTGCTGGTCACTAGCCAGGTACCCAGACGGTACTTATGTACCACATTGGTAGGTGCCTTAGAAATAGCAGGCAGAGAAGGAAAAAATCTCACTGGGGGGTTTCAGATGCTCTCTTTGATAAATGGCAATTGTAGACCTAGTTAGCTGGTTCCCTCTTTTGGAGAAGCTGGGTAAGTAACAACAGTTGCAGTCCCAAGGAGAAAACCTGCAAGGACACATCTCTTGCTGTCAGATTTTAGCTTTCCATTCAGAACAGTGTCAGGCAGATGGCTTGTCAATCTATCCTTCTTTGAAAGACACCAGGTTTTGTCTGAGTTTGAAGGTTTTTCTCAGTGCCCATCATCAGTGCCTCAGCACCACTACGCTGTGTCAACTGCTTTTGCACAGACAACTGGTTTATAGAATAAAGAACAAACACCACTCACCTTAATTATGTGAGTATCCCTCTGGCAATAGTCAGGCTAATTGCCTCAGTAAGGCCAGCAGGATTTGGCTTTAAATCAACTACCAAAATTTTTTAAGCATAAGTGCATGAATTCCTTTTCAACTCCAAGGCCCACTCATTAAACATTATTTACATCTCAGAAATGCTGTTTCTTTTCTCTCTTGCATTTGACAAGGAAAAGGGTAGAAGGATGAGGCATCAGGAATACCTGTGTGAATGGAGGGCTGAACCCACCTCAAATTCAATGGTAGGGAAAACGTGTCTCCTTCCCCTTTGCTGAAACACCTCAAGAAGTCCACCTGTAGGAACTCCAAGCAGCATCACACCTGGGGATCCCACCAGCCTGTGCATGTCCTTCTGGGGACGGCGCAGAACTGTGGAGGAATCTGCCAAGAAAGGAACCACTTCCTAAACCTGCTGCATCTGCATGTTTGACTTGTACCTTAAAGCACCAGATAACATCCTTGACAATATTTAGTTTGCTCAGTAAAACTGCTACATGCTCTATTTTCCCATAGAAATTTCTAGGACTTTTTTTTCACTCATATTAAGCAATCAATGTGTTCAAAGTGGCAAATGCTTTAGCATGATACAGAAGTACCAGCAGCTTCATTTTAGCAACTGGCTCTAGAGGGGGCAGGGGGTAAAATTCCTCAGAGTCAGCTGGTGTGCTGCACTGGATGCTCCCCATACAAAGGTACCTGGACAAGGCACTGATATGAAAGGCTTGAAATCCCACCTCCACCAAGTTGTATGTGGCACAGAACAAGCTGTCAAGGCCAAGACCTTCAATCTGTCTTTCAGAGAACTGTGTCTTTTTAAATAATGTTTTGCAGTGTTTCGACTGTTTCTATACCTACAGGTCTCAGGAAGAACCTCAGTCTAGATCTGTCCCATAAGTAGGGGCAAGCTCTTCCTGCTTGCCATGTATCTCAGTGCAGGAGAGCCTTTCTGTGACCAGCCACAGGAGCAACAGGTGCCATGAAGATGCACTGTGAGCCTCCAGGGTATTCTATTCAAAACCCAACATGCTTATGGAGTTGCGGGACTCTTAAGGGCTAGGGAGTAGTTAAGGTGGTCAAGGAACAGTGTTTTGCACCTATGGTCTGTCTTGGTTCTGCTGAAGTGTTTAAGCCTCTTAGTGGAACTAAAGCTTTTTCATGAGCAATCTGAGTTCGTCGCCTCCCATCTTACAAAAATCTCTACATGTCTCTAATGTTTTTCACTGTCAATCTCAGCACTCTTTTTATATCCATTAAAGACTTTATGAGATAGGATGAACAGAAATGAAAAAAGATTCTGAGGACAGATCATGCAATTGATTTATGTTAATGGCATTGTAATAGTATTTTCAGTGTTTGATTTATTTTTCATTCTGTACACAGCTGAAATGCTGATTACTTCTCTATTCCTCTCTCATTTATAGAACAGCCACTTACATTGGGCTCCACAAATTTATTCTCGGGTCTGTCTCCAAAGCAGTTAAAATATAATTAATTTAAAATCCACTAACGCACAAGAAGCTGAGGTGATTCTTTCCAATCAATCTTACTAGAATTCATCAGTGAGTTTCACTAGCTGTCATGCTTCTCATACATTTGTCTTTGTAAAGCTCCTCTGACTTCACTGGCTTTGACACATTTAACAACTGTTAATACTAAAAAAAAACTTCCACCCTGTAATTTCTATTGAACCACTCTGCAAGCCTTAGAAGCCCCCCATTTATACACCAATAAGTATCACAGTCACCTGCAAGAGCATCCTTAATGACTTTTGCATTTATTTGTACTGATAACTTTCATCCCTTATACACATCAGAGATACAAAAAAGTTAAGTGTGCCAAGATGTGTTAGTTTATAAAGGAAATCAGAGAATAAATATTACTGCTTAATTTTTCCTTCATAATATATTCTGACTTGAAAACTATATTAGGTGCCAAATCACCTTACCTTGAAGGGATTAGAATATGAAAAGTAACCCTCAGTGATGAAGGGAAAAAAACCTGACTATTTTTATGGAAGAGTTCAATAATTGAAGAGATTATACAGCATGGTGCCAACAATAGCCTGAAACTGAGCACAAGAAGCTTTTACAGTCCTGTTTGTCAACTAAAGATGAACAAATTGTTTTGGACTAAGAACAGCCTGATTCTTGTCTTGAAGTTGATACAAAATCAAATACAGGTATCTCATCAGAGGTATGACAAAGCAACTTGCTCTTCTGTTCATTACAAGGTGCTTGTGCACTGCCTTATTTTGGCTGGAGGGAGACAGAAATACAATATCACAAATTTTGGGATCTGCTGAAATCTGGAAACACCAGCAATAACAACACTTTATCTTCAAAGACTTGCTAAAATTAAGGGCTAGATTTTCAGAGCAGCTTGGCGTCAAGAACACCTTTAGACTTCCCTGGCAAATGGAGAACTCAGAAAATGAAATAACATGTCTTTCATTTTCAGGCAGCCCCTATAAACAAGTAGCTGTCATCACACCTTTCCCATAGGTTAGAAAACAGGCACGATGAGGACAAGCAATTTTATGTTAAGAAATTTCAAGGTTGCAAAGGGTCACATAAACCCGTTTTGGAACAGTGTAACCTAATATCCAAAGTCTTTATATTTTGCATTTCAAGCAGAGGCGCAGGAGCAAGTCCCCAGCATGTGATCCTGAATGTGTATCTGTATATTCGTTCATGAGACAGCACAGCTATTATACAGCAATATTCGTAGACCTTCATGCATGATACATAACACAGTTACTGAATTAATAAGCATAATTTTCTCTAATTGGCATATTTTTATTATTTATGTGTGTTATGGTAGCCAATTAAACCTCCAGTTGTGCCAGGTTGAAGACAAGTATATAGCCATAAAGATCAATTAAATGCATTTAGACATTGCATACGAATGCAAGACTTGCAAAAGGCATTGGACAACCCCATGGAGACTGCCTAAGCTGCGGGAGGAGAAGCAGCACCTGAGTTCTCCTATCCCTGTGAATGCACCAGTGGACTTTGGAGGGGTACTGAGGAGGGTTCTGCATGGAGGGAAACCTTCCAGGAAAATGAGCTCAACAGGGCTGAAGCCCATAAGCATCACACCATGTCATGACATCTGGCCAGTGCCCAGGCTGGATTTCAGCAGGACTGAACTTCTTACTGCAGCCAGAGCCTTCCCACAGGCACTTCTCGCTCCGTTTATTGTCCCTCCTGAGCAGGACTGCAAATCAACTGCAGTCTGACAGGTCTGAGTATATCTTTCACAGAAGAAATTGAATCCCAAGCATATGCACATTTGCTGTGTAAGTTTTGCACCTAGATACGTATGTATTTTTGCAATGTCTCAGAGGGACAGGGCAGCAATTAGCTGGCCATGTTTGAGATAACATTGCAATATCCTTCTGGCCATTCTATTTTCCTTCTATGCAGAGGTACCTACTGTACCAAACCAGTGATGGGCAGCAAGAGAAAACATGCCAGCTCCAGGTAATGTAGTGTATACTGATACAAAAGCAGTGATCTTTGGCCACCTTTGCTCTTCCAGGATGTTGGCCATCCCGCAGACTCAAGAGCATTGACCCAACACTGGGTATAGCCCAGGAGTGTGTAATGAGCAGGCATTGTGCCTTGTACAGGGAAGTCTGCACAGAACCGGGCAACTAAACACGCACACACACAATCCCTCTGGCTGCTTCACATTCCTGGAGGGCTTATTCATATTTCATATTCGTATTTGGTATAAGCAGCAGAGAGGGATGAAAGACTGGGACAGCAGCAACTGCAAATGAATTGCCCTATCAGAGGTACTGAATGATAACTTTGCAGATATCTGAGGCAGGTTGGGCAATCACTAATATCATGGGGCGGAGAGAAGTAGAGCAGTAGTGGTCTGCCCAAGAAAGTAAAAGCCAGAAGAGTAATTGGTGACCATACTCTTTTCTAGCTCTTTCTCTCTGACTGTATTTTTTCAGGGGGGTGGAAGTGGTGGGGGTAGGGATGTGTATTTAGAGCATCACAGGACCCAGACCATCAGCTCTTCTTTCAAAGAACTTGTTGCCTGCCATTAAATAGTGCTAGTATCATAAATCCAGAAGAACAACATCTTCGTTCATAGATCTCCTAGTAAATACAGACACAAATCTTCCCTTTCTGAAGCAGTATCTGTATTTCAGATTCTCAGGCATACATTTCCTGGGACAGTGGGGTTTTTTTCTATTCCTTCTTATGTGTTATCATGTATGTTATATTTCTGGCTTTCATTTGCACATGACTAGGAAATATTTGCTTATCCAGAGTTCCTCTTGCTCTCTAACTCATCTTTTTCATCTATAATTTATTTCCAGATATGAAAAAGCAGATACAAATTGTATCTGACAGCATCTCCCCAGCTCCTGAGATTTCAGATGTGTCTTGCTCTGTGGTAACTCTTTTGCCAAATCTGTGTGAATAGAACAGAACATATGTCGCAAAAGCAGCATTTTATCATAAATTTACACTGATTTCTTCATTCATTCAGATTCCAGCGATATTGCCCAATTACTTCACTTTCTGCTAATTTCTGATTGTCTTTACTATCCATCCTCACAATTGGAGAATCAAACAAACAGGCTGTTATGTGAGAAAAGTAGTTTTTAACATAAGACAGTGAAACATGAAAACAAATGCTGAAACCAATAAATTTCAGCAAATGCAAAGCTACAGCTGTCATCTGTACCATCAAGAGTAGCAACAGCATTACAGCTAAAAATGAAAATCCTCAAATTCAATCAATTTTCCAAGACTGTACAGTACTTACTGTACCAGCCCAGAGCAAGAGCTGATCCCTCTTGGGGTCAATGTTTCCGCTCAAAAGGTGCAGGAAGAGCAATGACATTTTCCTATTTGAAAGCAGATGAGCAGAGGCACAGAAGAATGACCTGTATTGTCCAAAACCACATAGGAAGCCTAAAACAAAGTTAGCAGTCAGTCTAGCAAATTCCTGCACAATGACTAAACCCCAAGTAATATCTCTTACTCCTACATTCATAGAACTGCACCCATTTTTGCCTTATCCCCTCAGGTCAGTACATCTGTGAGGGCTGCCTCCTCAGAAAGACAAACGCTCTGTCCAGACAGAGTCCTGTTTTCAAAGCCAACCAGCAACAATCTTCCTGAGAAAATACAAGAAATTCCTTAATCGGTAAATGCAGGATAATCTGTGCCAATGAAGGTGTTATACTGAGAGAGATTAACTTTAAGCCTTGAAACATGAATTTTTTATGCCTGCTTCAAAATTTAATCTATTAGTGCTAAATATTATTTAAAAAAGCATTCACGTTACCCATAGACACATCCGCTCCATCTCAGGAATCACACTCCCCCACCGACCCATTCGGCTACATATTTAATTAGCACATTTTTTTGTGATGGACATTAGAGGATTATGAAAGCCACAGGCTCTTCAGTTAATGAGTATTATCAGGTTAATGAAGGAGGAGAATAGACAGGAGCATAGCACATTTTTTACTAGTCCCAGTATTCACAAGTGAGATTTTAGATCAAGGTAAATAATGCTGAAATGATGCCAGACTTCTTTCTCTGGATTCCTGAATGGTTTCCCTTCACTTTTGTCATGCCAAGTTTCAAATTTGCTTTGTGCCAAACTTCATACAAACAAATTTGCTGAGAATTCATTTCAAAGTCTGACTTACACTAATATGTCGGAGCATTAGTGCTATGGCTGCTCTTCCTGCGACCGCTTAAATGGGGAACAATAAAACCAGATTTATTTTTATCTCGTCACAGCTAAGCCCTAGATTTTGCATAAACAGATACCAAATGCACCTAAATCTCTTAACCGCTTTTTTTTCCAAGCACACAAAGCAAAGTCTAGCTTTGGGGTAGGAGAAAAGGGAAACTTCATTGTGACTTCATTGTCTCTTTATAGGAACACTTTAAACTCCCTGTTCAAGGTTTATTTTCCTATTACAGCTCTCAGAAACCCACATAATGCTCCAGCTGAGACCAGCAGAATCAGGCAGCTGAAGGAAATGTGTGACAAGAAACCCATGTGGAAACCCCATTATTTTTATATGTATATTTCCAAAGTTATTATCAAATGTAAATAAATTATAATAATATCATATTGGAAATAAGGCATTTCTTTTCCCCTGAGTATCCAAAGATATTAAGATGCCCAAAGCACTCCTAGTCCTGAGAACTGGGGGAAGACATGTGCAAGGGATCCCTGGCCACAAGCAGCAGGAGCAGCTCCTTGGCCTCAAATCAGGTCATCCTGCTTCCCACCAGAACCATCACCTCTTTGGGAGAGGTGAAGTCTGGCCAGAAAGCTGCAGATAATTAAAGGTAATTAACACTCTTAGAAATCCATCCAGGGCAGCTATTAGAGAGACACTCAAGGAAAAGGCAGGGAAAGGTGAATCCAGACTGTGTTTTTCACTTTGGGTGGCTACTCAGCAAAGAAACGTCAGTGGGAGAGTTGCCTCCCCTTCTTCTCTCATGGGCTGAGGAAAAACACCGGTGCAAGTTATCTGCCATCTGCACTCACCCCCTACCTGTCTCTACCACTCCCTCTCCAGCTACCTCCAAATACGGCAGATCATCCTTTGCCCTCTCTGCTCCTTCCCCATGGTCTCATTAGGAGGAGGCTTCCTTCACCCCAAGCCCAGACTGCTATGGCACTCACTAGACAACAGAAAAGGGTGAATATGCTTTCTTTAGGTACCTCATTAGAGACATACCTTGAAGGGACCAGGTATAAATTAAAAATGGGCTTTGACATTGCCTGCTTCTGATGAAGTGATGAAAAGGGTTATAAGGTAAGGCCCAAGCCAGGATTGTGGTGTTTCAGGGCCACCCTGTCCAACGGAAAGCCAGCACTGCTCCCAGCCAGGTTTCACAGACTTCAGAAAGTGCAGTGCTTCACAAGCCTCCCCTTTGCCACTCCCCAGCATAAAACAAAGCTCTGTGTCATTTACCCAAATGACAGTTGCAGCTCATTTGGAGGCAGCCCAATTTTTCAGATTTGCACTTGCATTCATGGACATTTAGCCTTTTTATAAACATATAATGAGTCTGTTTCAGCTGGGGATAAGCCAGGACAGTTTCTTTCCTTTAGCAAGGCTCCCATTGCAACGAATTCATGCGTGGCCTGAAAGCAAGCTGCCTGCGCAGAAGGGATCCAAAAGCAGTAACTCGGTTTTCACTACCCAACAAGATACACATTACTCTCAGAAAGTTGCTTTTTCTCTTGTTTAAAAAAAAAAAAAAGACAGTACAGTCCTTTAGTCCTTTTCCCCCCAGGCAGCGATCTGATCCTGCCACTTCAAGCCCCTGCTATGCAGCCCTTAAAAAACAACAAACCATCCAAGCAAATACTAGGAAAAGCCCCAGGCAGCCTTTCCCAGCTTTTCCATCACTGTTGGGCATCCAGGCAGGACAATCCTGCTGCCAGCTATGGCTGGCTGAACTTTCCCCTGCCACAGGGCCAGTACCCACATCATTGGGGTGGTCCACTTGTGATGTAGCCCAGGTGAGAAGCAATCAGTGTACTACACTAATCATTTCCACACTAACCAGCTGTATGCGATTTTGCCATAGGAATTCCTCTGCAGTCCAGCAGATAATGACTTTTGGGTAATGCAAGCCGTACACCTACTGCTGGGCACTTGCTGGTCATTACTCTGACAAAGCCAGCACAGTCTTCTGCCAGCTCCTACTTTGTCCCAGTCACCTATAGTTCACTTTTGCATGCATTTTCCTTCACTATCCTGTCGTGAAGAGACATAGGAAAAGAGCCTATCACCTAGGTAAAATTATCCTTCTCTGCTTCAATCCCATTTTTCCTCATTACATCTTTCCCTTGACCACAGTGAACAGCTGATCTTTTGCAGCACATGCTCTGTAAAGGTGGGTAGACATTTACAGTGCCACTCAAGATAAGTTAAGGCTTTTAATCTTTCAGAACAATTTGCCTTACCAGCTGTTACCTATCAGTGTCTGCTCCAGATGACTGAGACCCTCTGGTATCTAAGTGTCTAAAATGTGTAGCACACTTAAAACCTGTTCAGTTCTCATTAATTCTCTCTAGATAGCAGTGGAACATGCAAATATTTGCAGCCCCCCACCCAAAACCATGCTGTAGAGGGCTTTATCTGAAGTTGCAGGGAGGGTGTAAAACTACAAGAGCACAAGAAGCGCACAGGGGAAGCAAGTCTAAGAATAAATCAAGAAAAAAATTAGACAAAAACAACGAACCCAACCAACCTCAACCTCCCCATGCCCCAAATCCCAC